>JALMQS010000161.1:3301824-3362967 GCA_024734495.1 Forficula auricularia | reverse complement strand
GAAGCATTTAAGAGAAAACACCAACTTAAGTACATGTTTGAGCGCAATGTGCCTGGAAATCCAGGTTGAATAATCGACATATTTCTAAAAAATATCGATACACTTTGCATGATACAGTCATGAAATGAGTAATAAACACTCGTAACTAATAAAAAAATTGAAAATATATGACGATTCTATCGCAATGGGCCTGTGAGGCCAGTATGTGGAGATAACTGCTCTCCAAGACGCGTGAGAGTCACACGAATAGGGAAAGTTCTAAACATCCGCCAAAGAAAGGCGACTACTAGGGGGGACAGAATCATTCACACTTTTTGTCCTTGTATAACAATCTTGTTCTTCTTTTATAGCTTTTGAACCGTTTCCTATGTATGGTGTTTATTGAGTTTATTCCAAACTATAAATCTTTTATTAACACTTACACTGGGATTTCTTTTGCTCTTGGTGGAATTCCAATAATCTTGGCTAAAAGGAACCTAGAGATGGAATAATTGTATAAATATGGAAAAGTATAAAATTTTCAAACTAAAAAACAACAGCAATCAATATACCTCCTAGACACTTTGATCGATTTCTACGAAATTTCGCAAAAATGGGCTGACCGATTATCAGCATGCCCCGCTAATAAAAATCGATTCTGGCATCTCACGAAGAAATTAACTACGAACTCCTCCAAATCTGCGTTTCCCCCCCCCCCCCCTCAATCTTCCAAGCGGCTCAATAGCCACTGACGCCGTCGCTAAAGCTGAAGCATTCGCTAGATTCTTCGCGACCAATGCCACCCTAGACGACAAGGGACTTGACCCCCGCCCTATACCCCTAGCACCAATATTATGTCGGATATTAAATTAAGAATACCAAAAATATTAAAGGTAATAAAAAAACCTAATTGTTGATCCAGCCGCTGGCCCAGACAACATTCCCACCAATATAATCAAAAATTGCGCGCCTGAACTTGCTCCTATTCTCTCAAAAATTTTGCAAACTTTCTTATACCACTGGCTCATTTCCGGGAGCTGGAAAACTGCAAGAATTCAATCAATAAAAAAAGGAGATTCTTCAAATGTAGCCAATTATCGTCCGATTGCTATAACTTCGGTTCTTTCTAAAATCATGCGGAAAAATAATTAATGAGCAAGTTCTTCACCGATAGAAATCTAATAAACCAATCCATGATAGTCAATACGTGCTTTGAAAGACAATCTCGGTTCACGGCGATATTTTAAAGGCGTATATAACTTATATGTGGAATAAAGCACCCAGAGACTGGTAAAAGGAGAACTTTCGTAATAAGGCTGGACATTTCAAAAGGCCTTCGATCAAAGTCTGGCTACCGAAACCTCCTTGCCAAACCACCTGCATTTGGCCTCCCCTGCGCCTCGTGCCGTGCTTGAGAGCTTTCTCTCAAACCGCTCTCATTAAAGTCGAGGTTGACGGAACATCATCCTCGTCCCTTAATCACTAATGCTGGAGTTCATAAGACTCCAGTCATTTCTCCCACGCTCTTTATTATCTATATTAATGACCTATTAAATCTGCCCTCCAATCCAATTACATTGTTACGCTGACGATAGCACCCTCCACAACGCTCAATCCTTACTAGACAATCGCGCAAACATAGCCTCCTCAATAAATTCAGACTTAAGCATGCTAAAAAAATGGGGATCTCACAACTTGGTAAACTTTAATGCTGGCAAAACACAATGCTGCCTAATTTCTAGGCGCGCAGATAGGAACCTTCCGGACATTTCATTTGATTCGAGCTCATTGGAATTTCGTAATAAAATATCATTGTTAGGTGTCACCTTAGGTTCTGACCTCTCTTGGAATGACCATATTATCTCAGTAGCAAAAGCTGCAGCATGTAAGCTTGGCTTTCTTTTCCGAACCAAACGATTTTTCACCCCCACTCAACTCCTTATATTATACAAGGCTCAAATTCGCCCCTGTCTTGAATATTGCTCGCATTTGTGGAGAGGGGCCCCCAAGTATTCTCTTAATACCCTAGACGCAATTCAGAGGCGAGCTATCAGACTGATAGGCGATCCTACATTAACTGACACTCTCGACTCCCTAGCCCATCGTAGATCTGTCTCCGCCCTTTCCCTTTATTATAGATATTACCATGGCTTTTGTTCTGACGAAATTAAATCGATAATCCCACCAAGGGCTTCATTTGCGCGAAATACACGATTTTCTAAAACTCAACACCCCTACGCGCTTAAACTGGATACTAATCGAACAAACGCATTCGCCAATTCATTTATCCCTATGACATCTAGAGACTGGAACTCTCTTCCCCCGACCGTCTTTCCAGCAACTTATAACCTTCAATCTTTCAAGACCAGCATCCACAGATACCTTCGACTGCTACCCAATCACTAAATCTCCCCTTATCTTCACGTTACAAGGGTCCACCACGGACTACAGAGGTTGTACCTTCTTGGTGCAACTTCTTCTTGTATCAGTATCATTATAAAAAAAAATAGGACATATTATTGCAGGTCTTTCGATACTAGATTTATTTCAAACTTTGAAAACATTAACTATAGCTTATAATGCGTAGGTGTAAATGTCATAACTTGTAGCTTCTCGGCTTGAGAATTGTCAATTTGAATTTTATCATTTATAGAGATTCGTATTTTTTTTTTAATTAAGGTCTCATGTATTATCTTTTTATTAATGATGATGGGTAATTATTCAATCTGTAAATTCTCTTATTTTTTGTTTTTTATTCTGTTGTTTCATGTTATTTTACTACGTCGGACGCCGTTTCTCACTTCCCAATCTCCATGCCCTTCTGTCCTCGGACATCCATGGCATCCTTCGACTTCCCTGGATTCACGATCTCCCCGTCCTTCTACGCTTCCAGTTCCAGATTTCTTTGGATCAGCGTTCATCCGCGATCTTTTCTGACGTGACCAAACCATATCAATCGCTTTCGAATTCCCTGGATCCACGATCTCGGAGCCCTTCCACGCTTTTCTCCATTCTGGGGGCTGCCAGTTCCAGATTTCTTTGGATCAGCGTTCATCCATCCTTCTTACGTGACCAAACCACATCAATCGTTTTCGAATTCCCTGGATCCACGATCTAGGAGTCCTTCCACGCTTTCTCCTTTCTGGGGGTTGCCAGTTCCAGATTTCCTTGGACTAGCCGAAGCCAACATCAATCGGCTTATGGCCCGATGGTGTTGTTATAGGCCTTGATTGTTCCTTAGAATAGAATATAATATAATTTTTATTGTTTTTTGTACAAGGTACACAAACAAGTACATCATTATTTATAAAGATCCGAAACAACAATCACAATCCATTTTCACTCAAAATCACACTTCTTCTACCTCCATACCCACCTCTAATTTGACACCTTTAAAAGCTTTTAAAATAATAATTTGAATTTCCTAATGTTGATACATTTTGTTTGTCATGTACTATTAGTGGGTTTACAATTAAATAAATCACGTTATAATAAGTATAGATAGATAGATATATCTATAGATATAGATAGATTTTTGAAGATATTTGTTCTCTTAGATGGTTTTATCTACTCTTATTAAACGAGAAAAAATTGTTTATTTATATGTATATATATATTTGTTTGTATATTTGTATCTTAGTTCTATTTTGAAAACAGCTCTACCGATTTTTGATGAAACCAACATCTATTAACAAGTTTTGAGGAACGAGCTGCTACGATCTGGCCTAGGCCCTCGACAAATTTCATCTTAATTGATCTTTTCTTACTCGAAGTAATTATTGATAGATGGAAATCTCAATAAAAAAGTTTGTTTACATTTTTTCAATTATCTTTTTATTTTTAATTGGTTTTGTAATTTTCAAAACCCACTAACAAGTTATAGCAAATAATAATATATTATATTCAAATTAGGAATTTGCTGTTTGTTTTTAATTAACAGGTGTCTAAATTATAATCATTACAGTTGCATTCATAACAAAGCGTGTGTTTACAAAATAAAGTGGTTGAAGTGGCTTTTTTTAAATAACTTGGGAACGTAATCTTATTTAATTTTTATGTTTTTATTTCCCAGCCTATGGTACGATTATTTTTATTATTATTTTCTGTATTTATTTTTTTATAATGTTTATCAATATGAACGAATGTGGGCAAATTGGTGTACGAGTAGGCAAATATACACACTTAATATGTGGAACCACTAGAAAGCAAGAAATGCAAAAAACTGGGTGCCTGGTGAGGTGGATGTGGGCGGTGCAGGAGGTGGGGTGCAGTTGTGGGGGATCCGGGGGTGGCGGTGGGGGAAATGGGCGTACAGGGCGGGGTGGCGAGTTCTGTGGTTAGTGGGGGGGTGTCAGGGGTTACCGTGCATCGCTCAGTGACTCCAGGTACATTTTCTTTTAGACCTACACCAGCTTACATTTATAACTGTCTGTCTTTTTGCATCAAAATATATATGGTATTAATTAAAACAGGAATAACAGGGAATTGGACAATAAATAAAAAACAGAATTTTGATTCAATGGGCCAGACGTTTCGTCGATTTATTTCGACTTCCTCAGTAGTCCATTTTATCACTCTTTGTCAAAAAGATATTTCACTGGCAGAACTGAAACATCCTTATCTTTATTATATCTACAATACATTCTTGTCCTCAATTACTCAACAATTTTGAACGTATTCTTTGTTAAATTTTATTTTAAAGTACTATAAATTTTACTATCATCGGTAAGTTTCGATATTTACTTACATGTCATCATGAACCTAAAACATTTAAAATTAATTTAAACAAATAGAATTTTTTCACACAGTTATCGTTAATATTAAAAAGAGCATTCTGTAATCTAGCATACATTTAATATCTATTTTATTTTTTTATTTTCATAAATCTCTCTAGACATTCAAGAGCTCAAATAATGTCAAAATGAATATTCAATATTCCATATTCTATACAAAGAAGTATAAGATTAGGGGTTTATCTCCATTTCTATTATGTCAGTATGTAGTAAAAAATAATAAAAATAAGTGAAGAGAACAACAAAAAATAGTCTCAAGTCAATTTAAATTCAAATGAAATTTGACGTTATGTTTTTTTACTGAGAAAACTTCTCTCTATTTTTATTATTTCTCTTATTATTCGCGAGTGGGCTAAAATGAAAAGTCAATCTAACAAGTTAGAGGGTTTTTATGATTATTATTATTATTATTTTTTATTAGTAGTATTATTTCACTCTCAAGTTATTATTATAGAGAACAAGTAAAAAGAAAAAATTGAATTTGAATTTTTTTTTTTTTTTTAAATTTAAACTTTTGTTGGTCTCTGTAATCACTGAAAACGTATTAAAATATAAGTAATATATTATAAATTTACGCGAATTAAGAATGTTAGCAGATATATGGACGGGAGAGTTGAAAATCAAACAATGCATTTTATGGAAAAAAGTTTCAAATAAAAGTTTATTTATATCAAGGGGAAACTAAACTACGCTATTATTTGTTGACGCAGAACAAGCTTTCAAGGGTATTTCAAGGTTAATTTCTGTTTTTTAAATGGAACCCTATATTTTCCGTTACGTCTACTTAATCTACAAATAAACTGAACAACTTTCATAAGAACTATTTTTACTTTATCCAATGGGTAAAGTATTGTAATCGGTCTCGTGGCAAGCGCGAATTCAAAGGGTTCTCAGGTAAAGACTACGGAACTCATGGTCTCAATTAAAGTCACAAATTGTAGTATTCATTTAGGTTGAATTTTAGCACGTGACGGTTTTGCCCAAAATTACATGGGGTTTCATCCAGAGGCTAAAAAGTGCGATTTTTTCAGGAAGTGCGTGCGGATGGATGTATGTTATCGTTTTTTCCGTCCACGATTTTTTCCACACCGTTACACCGATTGAAATAAAATTGAAAACCTACCATTACTTTAACAAAATGAAGCGCTGATTAGTTTTTGGTATAAATCGGCCCACAAACATTAGTACTTTATTTTAGTAATTTTTTAGATTTTTCTAAATATTTTGAAAATGACTTAACCAATTTTGATGAAATTTAATATTCTAATTAAGTACCTTGAAGACCACAAAAAAGGTCATATAAATTTTTATTGTAAAATTATATTTTAAAGTACTTTACCCTATAATAAGATAGTACATTGGATAAAGTTTAGCAACGATCCGTTGCAGTTTATTTTATACGACATCAAATAAACAAAATACATGAATCAATTAGATCTCAAAAAATCTTAATAATTATTTAACTTAATTATCAAATAATAATGATTAAATAATTAATTATTAAATAAAAATTAATAATTTAATAATTTTTCGACACTCTTCTGTGAAATTCCAGAGTGTATCGCAAGTCTTCTGGATGTATTCCATTTTCAATTTTCTTATTTTGGCCTGTGCCAGTTTCTTCGTGGCCTTTAGATTTCCTTTTTTTTCCTTTTAAACACATTTACAACACGATAAAATGAAGCTTGTGAGGGTGTATTCCTATTAGGAAAACGTTCGGCAATCATTTCAATGGCAGCCCCATAACACTTCTTCCACGTTCACTATAAATTAATACCATTTCAATTCTTTCTTCAACAAAAAATCCTCCATTTTTATTATGGAAATATAATATAACTATCTACTGGATTGAGATGAGAAATAAACTTTTTTAAACTCAAGAATTTTAACTAGTTCTATTAAGTAGAAAATAATCTCTTAAATCTGTCCATAATGAAGTTTTAATATCATTATAAACACTTATTTTCATTGTTGTGACTTTTCGATTTAATAAATATTTATTTAATAATTAATTATTTAATCATTATTATTTGATAATTAAGTTAAATAATTGTTAAAAATAATTATTAAGATTTTTTTGAAATCTAATTGATTCATGTATTTTGTTTATTTGATGTCGTATAAAAAATAGTTCTTATGAAAGTTGTTCAGTTTATTTGTAGATTAAGTAGATGTAACGAAAAATATAGAGTTCTATTTAAAAACAGAAGTTGACCTTGAAATACCCTTGAAAGCTTGTTTTGCGTCAACAAATAATAGCAGTAGTTTAGTTTCATCTTGATATAAATAAACTTTTATTTGAAACTTTTTTCCATAAAATGCATTGTTTTTGAATTATAAGACTGTCTCAAGATAAAAAAAACTCACCCGGTATACTCATCAGTACCCCTTGTCTAAAAACTTAATTCCTGGATAGAAGAGTGTTAGTAATAACACTCTAATTGAGAAAGACAGGATTTTGTTACCACCGTTGCATAGAAAGTTAGGACTCATGAAAAATGTTGTTAAGGCTTTGGATAAAAACGGTGAGTGTTTTGGGTACTTGAGAAAAACATTTTCTAAACTCAGTGATAGTAAGTTGAAAGAAGGCATATTTATTGGGCTGAAAATCCGTGAAAGTGTCAGACAAGTCTGGTCTAATATTTTTGGAAATATGATAGATGAAAACTACAAGGAACTTGGTAAGAACTTGTTGAAATGCTATCAGTGCATGGCCTGCAATATGACCTTGGAAATTCACATTTTACATTCGCATTTTGTCATTAGGTCATAGGGTCATTAGGTCATAAAAAGTTTGAAAAATAGAAAATCTCCGGCGAAGATAACATCACTAACGAGTTGATAAAATATGGAGGTATACCCCTGTGGGGAAGAGATTTCAAAAGCTGATCCTGTTGATATTTGAAGGAGGCAAGATCCCTGAAGAATGGAGAACAAATGTCGTTATACCCATTTTTAAGAAAGGCGAAAGACGGGTGCCTGATAATTACCGCGGAATAAACCTGCTTAACACTTCATCTGAAGCTAACTACTAAAATAATATCAAATAAACTACAGGAAATAATTAATATCCATGATGAACAACAAGGATTTCGAAGAAATCGATCATGTATTGATGCCATTTTTGCCATCAGACAACTCTCCGAAAAAGCCTATGAATTCAATAAGCCAGCTTTCTTCCTGCTTCATTGATATTGAAAAGGCGTTTGATAAAATCAAGCTTGCACATATCATCAACATCCTGATTAAGCATAAAATACCAAATAGCCTTATTAACCTGATCAAAGATATCTACACAGACAACTCTGCAAAAATTAAAAATAGAAGGAAGACTGACACAGAGCATCCCAGTAAACCAAGGGATTAGGCAAGGTGATTCCCTTAGCCCATTACTATTCAACATAGTAATGAACGAGATAATAGAGGGAATTAAGGACCTTAAAGGATACACCATCGGAGATGAAAATATATCATGTGTGTGTTACGCTGACGACGCAGCCCTGGTTTGCCGAAGATGAAGATTCTCTTCAAAGACTTCTATACCGATTCAGTCTACTAGCCACCAAATTCGATCTTACCCTATCAACAAAAAAACAAAAGCTCTTACTATATCCAAGAGCCACTTCGATGCAAATTACAGCTATATGATAAGATAATAGAACAGGTCATGACATTTACGTACCTTGGTATTCAGATAACCTCTCATCAAGATCTAGAGACAGAAGTAAAAACACAATCTATTAAAGCCCTACGGATATCAGGTTGTCTTAATAGCACAATCTGGTCGAATAAGTTTTAAAGAACAGAAGCCAAGGTGCGAATATATAAAACTATGATAAGGCCAGATATTGACGTACGCAAGCCGAAACAAGGCCAGATACAGCTAAAACTAGGCAGATGTTGGAGACGGCTGAGATGAAGACCCTAAGAAGAATCCTTGGCGTATCGTTGTTTGATAAACAAAGAAGTGAAGACATCAGGGAAAAATGTGAAATACAAAAGATCGATGACTGGGTCAAATGTAGAAGAGCGAATTGGTATGCACACGTGGAAAGAATGAGCGAAGACCGAATTCTCAAGAAAATTTTAACGAACAAGCCAGCAGGGAAAAGAAGTAGAGGTCGACCTAAAAAACGCTGGCAGGACGAGTTAGGATAAACAGACCACAGGTCTATCAATAAGAAGAAGAAGAAGAAAGACATTCGCATTTGGACTTTTTTCGCCCTTAACTTGGGAGCGGTTAGTGAAGAATGCGGCAAGAGATTTCACCAGGATACTTCTGTCCTGGAGAAACGATATGCAGGAAAATCGGTACAGTACATGTTAGCAGACTATTGTTGGGACCTCAAGGTAGAGATAGTTAAGGAAAGAAATTTTGAAATTGCTAGTAAAAATGTGTGTTTTCCTTTTTTTGCATTAAATTTCTTCATTGAACAGTCAAAATCATTACTATAGAAATTTAAAAAAAAATTATATTTCATAGTTATTCACTTAAATATTTAAATCCTATTTCACGAGCAACAAAAATAATTTAAAATTTAGAAGTATTATTACAAAGGGAATTAAATTTTTATCAAAAACAAAAAAATGAAATCTGCGGAAAATGATAGATGATACAGTATTTCTACTTTCAGATTTGGATTCAGAGGGGTCGAATTAGTATAAATAAATGTGCTAAAATTCAACCTAAATGAATACTACAATTTGTGACTTTAATTGAGACCATGAGTTTTGTAGTCTTTACCTGAGAACCCTTTGAATTCGCGCTTGCCACGAGACCGATTACAATACTTTACCCATTGGATAAAGTAAAAATAGTTCTTATGAAAGTTGTTCAGTTTATTTGTAGATTAAGTAGACGTAACGGAAAATATAGGGTTCCATTTAAAAAACAGAAGTTGACCTTGAAATACCCTTGAAAGCTTTTTCTGCGTCAACAAATAATAGCGTAGTTTAGTTTCCCCTTGATATAAATAAACTTTTATTTGAAACTTTTTTCCATAAAATGCATTGTTTTTGAATTATAAGACTGTCTCAAGATAAAAAAACTCACCCGGTATATTCCCATTATGCAACAATACTACTTTTAAACTATTCTTAGATGAATCTAATTTGTGTTGTGACACCTTTCCAAGTTTAGTGAATGGTATAGCCTAGTTAAAGCTAGCTACCGTTGCCACTTTATTTTTATTTATTTAGTAGCTATATTAATATAGCTATTTCAGGTTAGTTCAACATGCACCAATATTGTAGAAATATTAGATAAATTTGAATATGTTTGTGTATTCTACACATATATTATAGAAATTATTAATATAAAAGCCGCCATTTTATATAATTAATACTTTATATTATAAGAATTCGAATGAGGGCTTGGATAGACATTCAAATAAAAAAAGAAAGTCTAAGTTAAGCCGGGTGCGGAGTCCTGAAACCATACAGCTATAAAACTATAAAATGTGAGTGTACCACAAAAAATTTAGGTGAATAAGAAAAACGGATGCGATATTCGTTATCAGCACATCTGAATACATAAGATCATTTACTTTTATTTAAAGGAAAATTTCATTGTTTATCAGTGTAATTTAATTATAGAGCTAAAGAGAGCGGTTCCCGCCATTTTATTGCCCATTCCGAGCCACCAGAGAGCTCTGTAACTCGTATATGCTAAAATACATTGGCTCCTTATGGAGCCTTCCACTCTATATTACTCTAGGATGTTACTATTCAGATTCTACGCCATTAGAACATGACGTCACAGTTTCCCACCAAATGTTCGAAAATCGAAACTATAATTCACTGATCACGTTTCACTCTTGAAAAAATTCAAAATCTTGTTATAGCTAACATTTAGTGTGTCAGTTCGCAAATTTACTGTCTCATTGAGCCTGATCCACACCATTTCGCTTGTGATTCGCCTTCCCTATCTAAAATTTCCACATTTTTGAAGTCAAAGTTATGTTACTGATTGAAATGGTCTCTGGTTTTATTTTCCCTTAAAATTTTGTTTGTTTTACAATCATTTATGTGTTGTTGCAGTCGAGCATTCAAGTATATTGCTTGGTCTTATGAATTTAAGGTTTTGTGAAAGAAGCGGTCTGAGAATGTCTAAGTAAAATTGATAAATAAATTACTAATTACTCGCTACGCCTGTAGTTTTAAATTCCTTTTTTTTTTAAATGTCTGAAATTTAAATAAAAATTATATTTAATTATGATTTTTTTTCTCTGTGTTCCAAAAATTTGAATAATTGAAAGTCTTAGAAAGTTTGTTCTAGTGTGAAAATATTCGTATTCGTATTCTATTGCGAAAAAAGTATTTTTGTCTCTCTTGCTTCACAATTCCCTGATCAAAAATGCAGAAATTATCTTTCTTTTTTATTATTTTATTGATATTTTAAGGCTTTGTTACGATAAAAACGTAAACAAAGAAGTGTTTTTTTTCAAATTTACTTTTAATATTAATTGGTTTAATTTTATTTTATAACCCATTAATAGTTCATTAGAAATAGTAATTTATTTTAAAATTGAAAAATTAAATTATGATAATGGTGGAGAGAATTGAGGATTGATGAGGGGACCGAATAACCAATCGACTTGATTGGGGAATAATGGAATTGAAATAATTATCGGAAAAGAGGTTTTTTTATCTAATTAGATTTTTCCTCTTATTAAAAACAAGGACTAAAGATGAATAAGGACACTCGATGGTGGAGAAGCTATCTCCGGAATCGAAGCAAAAATACAATGTATACATTAATTAATGTAAAATAATTGGTTTATAAATTATGATAATGGATAGGGGGAGCGAACATTGAATTGGAATATGGAATTTGAATAATTATCGGAAAAGAGGTTTTTTATTTAATTAGATTTTTCCTCTTATTAAAAACAAGGACTACAAAGATGATCAAGGACAGTCGATGGTGGAGAAGTAATCTCCGGAGTCGAAGCTAAAATACAATGTGTACATTAATTAATGTAAAATAATTGGTTTAATTTATTATTAAATTATGACAAGTTTATTGATTAAATAATTGGGTTAAGGTGTGAATTTACATTGTTCGATTTCGAATTATACAGTATGTTGTTGTTGACTTCTATCGATGAACTAAAACTCAAGTACTTTACGGGTGAGCCTAAATCTTACGCAGCTCTGAAACAGAGGTGACGAATTGATTGCCTATATTCAGGCGCTTTTTACCTACGAGGCTAAAAACTTTTCTTTATGAATAATCTAAATGTTTTCAAATATCAGTTAGAAATAACCTATACAAATTTAAGTATAGGTATAATATATCTATACGTCTATGTATGAGCCGTTCAGAGGCCAATCCAATCAAGTCTATAAACCAAAAAAGTATGTTTTTTAATTTCCAAATTCATTGAAAACAATTTCTGAAGAAACATTTACTCAAAAAAAAGTCCGACAATTAAGTATGTTAGTAATTTATTTATTTTGAGTCCACTCAAAAAATATTCTATTTTTGAAAACTCACTTGTCAAGTTTTCAACAAAAGGGACTTAAATAATTCAAAATTTCAGTTCTCGATTTAACATTATTGTAAGAAGAATATTTAAACTATTAGAAAATTTAACTCTGGATACTGAGGGTTTCCGTAAATTTAATATTTTTTTTCTTTTTTAATTTTAAATCAAGTATTTTAATTTATTATATGATCATAGATTGTGACTATTTCAAAAAACTTATCCTCTCCACCTTAATTATGAAGCCATATAGTTTAAATATTCGCTCATGAAGTTTCATAAGCTATTATAGTAAATTTCCTGCCATGTGGGTTGGGTGTCGAATAGACCCGCAGTACTCCCTGCTTGTCGTAAGAGGCGACTAATAGGGAAACTCTTCAGCCTTGTTCGGCTACCCGCCTAAGGGGAAAACAAATTAAGCGTGAAACCACTTTAGGCGCTTGAGGGCCCTCCTGCGGCAGCTTCTGCATTCTGGCTGACTCCAGACGTGTTGTTTACCTTCCCTCTAGTCCCCGTGAGTTCGAACAAGAGGGGGTATCGGAACTGCCTAGCCTTTACTTCCATAGATAAAGCCAAGGCAGAGGTGTTTGGAAGTTTACTCCTAAACCCTCTAAAATTATCCGCCAGGGCAAAAAGCGATTATTTTAATAAATTTCGTTAAATTTCAGCTCCATTAAGTCTGAAGTGCCTGGAGCACCGAGCAATGCTCGATAACTTTTTCTTCAGTTAAAAGATATATATCAATATTATTTTTAATTTAGAATTCAGGTAAAAAGGTCGATTTTTATTTGGATTAAGAATTAAATAAAAAAATATATATATACTATGTCTCCATTCAATCCACCCACGAAAAAAGTGAAATTTCTATTGAAACCTATATGTACTTTTCTAATTCTAATGGATGGAAGCCTACACATTTTAATTCTCCACCCGAATTTGTTGGATTGGAAGGTGATCAGAGTTAGAGGAAGAAGACAGAGTTCAGAATACATATCAAATTTTGAAAAAAAAATGAAAAAACAATTTTGAGATATTTCATCAATTGGATTTTGAAAATTTTATCGATCGCCCAATCCAATGGGTTGAGAAAAATGAAAAGAATTATTCATGTTTAATATGTGCTCTGCCCGAAACTCAAAAAAGTACCATATTTACTATATATGATTATAATCATGACCCAGATTCTGTTAAAACGACGGAATTAATTTTTGATATAGAGAAGAATGTCTTTGATATTAAATCAATTGTAAAACATATGAAAACAGAACACAATCTGATAATTTATGTTTGTAATTTGTGTGGAGAAAATTTCAAAGACTCTACAGAATTAAAAATACATGTCGCAAATGAAAAACGTGATTTGAAATTAAAAAAAATATAATTGTGACAAGTGTGAAAAATCTTTTACTTGTAAAAAAGAAATTGATGATCATATGCGAATTCACACTGGGGAGAAACCATATCTGTGTGACGTTTGTGGGAATAGATTTAGCCAACAAAGCAATCTAAAGTCTCATCACAAAGCTATTCATTTAAAGGAAAAACGTTTTGATTGCATGCATTGTGATAAACAATATAATAGGAATCGCAATTTACAACAACATATAAAGTCCATTCACACAGGAGAAAAGCCTCATAAATGTTCAGAGTGTAATAAAGGGTTTGTAAATCTTGAACACTTAAAAAAACACACGAGAATGCATACTGGTGAGAAGCCATTTCTATGTGAGATATGTCAAAAATCCTTCAGTAGCAGATCTAATAGAGATGCCCACCAATATATACACGGTGATAAGAAGCAATATGAATGTCTAAAATGTGGAACGAGTTTTATGAGAAAACCTGTTTTAATAGACCACATGAGGAAAAAAGACCATTGGAATATAAATATACTAGTGAATAAAAAGCCTTGTAGGTTGGCATCAAAAGTTGATCCAATTACTGATGATATTGAAATAAATAGCGAAGAAGGGGATATGATTGTTGAAAATAATCGAACCGAGGAGAAGAAAACCGATATAGGTGATTTCGTGGCCAATTATAAACATGATGAATCTGAATGAAGTAAGAATATAATTCCAAAATTGAATGCTAAAACTTTAAAAATAGAGGAGATAAAACACATAAAAATTTCAATATATAATAAATAATAATTATGATGGGCTGGCTAAATGGGCATCTTCTCGTAGTCAATGAAAAAAAAATTATTAAAATTTCCTAATTTTAATATATAGTATATGTTGATTTTTTTTTTTTTTTTTGGGCTTTTCGGCCTTTCTAGCCATAAGCCTAATTACGATACTAGTTATATTTTTTTTTTAAATTTGTCTCTACCCCCGGGGTCAGATTTTAGCTGGATGCCTCGAGTCGGATTCGAACCCGGGTCCCCCTGGTTAGCTCGCTGTCATGCTACCGCCTAGCCTATCTGACCCCCCATATGTTGATTTTAAAATTAAAAAAAAAACAATTAACAATAAAGGATAATCGATAAAAATACAAACAAACTTTTTTATTGATATTTTCATCTGTCTGGTTTGTGGTGTATATTGGTTTTATGTTGTGTTTTTGGAGGATATGTCCTATTTTGTCTGTTACTCCTTTGATGTAAGATAGGAAGGTTTTGTGTTGCGTGTCAGAATCTGAGGGTGATGTTGTGGCGTTTGGATTTTCTACTTTTGAGATGTTTCTGACGATTTGTTTTTTGTTGTAACCGTTTTGTTGGAGTATGTTGGTTAATGTTTGGATTTCGGTGTTTTTGTTGTTATTGTCTGTTAGTCTGAGTGATCTGGCGGAAGGCGTTGATTATTGGTCGTAAAGGAATGTCTTTTTTGTGGATTTTTGGAAGGCCATAAGCTTTTGGTATTCGAGAGGATTTTTCTCGTGGTATGATTAGTTTTTTGTAGTATCGTCGTTTAGGGTTGAGCTGCTTATTATTTGTTTGGTAGTTTTTTCCAGGTAGACGGTTGGATCGTTTTTTATAGGTTTGTATTCGTCGGAAGAAAGGAGTTCTGTCATTTTTCGGTTATAGTCGAGTAAAACTCTCAAACCCACGCGGAGAAACCCGAAAATCCTCTAATGACATAGAACCTATCCTCGGAAGCCTCACTGAACATATAATATATATTAGGTCATTCAATAAGTACGTAGGATGACACATATATGGCGTCACTAGAATTTTTCCATATGATTTTTATTTAGTACTAACCTTCAAACGATACGTGTATAAATTTGACAGCAATCGTGAGTTATAGCATTTTGGGTGAAGCAACTTTTTGTTATTGAAAAAAGTGAATTTCGAGTTTTAATAAAGCATTGCTTTTTTATGAAAAAAAATACTGTGGAAACCAAACAATAGCTTGATAAACATTATCCGAACTCTGCTCTATCGAGACAAATGGTAGAGAAGTGGATTGCTGAATTTTAACGTGGTCGTACCATCACAAATGATGCAGAGCGCAGTGAACGTCCAAAAGAGGCTGTTATTCCAGAAAACATAAAAAGAATCCACAAATTGGTTATGAACGATCGCAAATTGAAGGTGCACGAGCTAGCTGACATTGTAAAGATATCAGATGGTAGTGTTTTTACCATTTTACACGAACATTTGAGTATGCGAAAGCTCTGTGCAAATTGGGTGCCTCGTGAGCTCACAGTCGACAAAAAACAACGAATCGATGCTTCAGAGGAGTGTTTGGCGCTGTTAAACCGCAATAAAATGGAATTCTATCGTCGATATGTGACAATGGATGAGACATGGCTTCACTATTACACACCAGAATCCAAAAGAAGTCCAATGATAGATAGATAAAGTGCGCTTCTCCTTCTAATTAAATATGAATTGGGACTTTAATTGTTCTAGTTAATAAAAAATATTTTCATATATTTATACTTAATCATTTTATACTACTATTTCTATATGCTTTTGGCCATTTTATGCAAAGTAATAAGCATTTGAGATCTCATCCAATTTCCTCAAACAAAGTATTTTGTACCAACATTTTTCATTACTTATGCTAAATCGTTTAATAAGCCATTTTGGTGAAACACCCTTTATATGATCGTATCACATCTAATAGATATTACGTTATAATATTAAAGAGTTAAAAAAAATTGTTCCATATATCTTTGTCAAGTTGATAATAAAATTATGCAAAGTGAAATTATTATTAATGGTTTTATTCATTTATTAAAATTATAATTAGATATTTTATAAAGCTAAAAGAAAGAAAAAGAGGGAAGGAAACTTAATAAAGTTAAACAAAATATATTATTAAGGATAATTTTAATATTAGATTTTATATTAATTATTTTATAATCATTGAGGAAGTTTCTTTCTTAACTGGGTCAATACAATCACCGAACAACAAAGTTTTTATTTTTTTTTTATTGCAACTATCTTTCTGTCTTTATATCTAATTACTCAAGTTTCTATTGAACATTAATGAAACTACCAATAGAGAGAAAAAAACAACTATTTTTAAACATCATTAGAAATATATTTGAGATGAATTCATTTGATATTTCAAGCATTTTTTTTTTTTTTTTGTTTTTTTTGGTTGAGAACATATTGAACTTCTAAGTGAAAAGTTTTATTTTGCCGAGAGTAGCAGAGTTGTTGATTCACAAAGAGAAACAAAGAGGTTGTCCTCTGCTTGATGCAAATAAACATACACACATATATATCGAGATGATATATCTGTATATATATATATATATATATATATATATATATATATATATATATATATATATGTATATATATGTAAAACACCACTTAGCTCAAGCTACCTATGAATTCCACTTTCGGTACTGCTTATCAGTGGAGCCTCTGAATGTCTTGTCTTATCTTAGATACATTGAATATGATTTTTATGCTGACTAACCTTAATTTAAAAAGGCAAGACATTCGATATAAAAGCCTCTCTGATAATAAACTGCAGCTACTTCTCTATATTAAGTAAACAACGAATAATTTAATTCTTTCCCAGGTAATCCATAATTGTACACACTTTCTGTTTATATTTATGTTATATTTATGTTATATTTATGTTTTGTAATTATTTATTGTATTATATCTTTCCCAGAATAAAATTTCGTAAAAACAATCTTACAAATTAAATTATTCGTTGTTTCACTAATATAGAGAAGTAGCTGCAGTTTATTATCAGAGAGGCTTTTATATCGAATGTCTTGCCTTTTAAGTTAAGGTTAATCAGCATAAAAATCATATTCAATGTATCTAAGATAAGACAAGACATTCAGGGCTCCACTGATAAGCAGTACCGAAAGTGGAACATATATATTATTTATTTGTTTGAGACTATAGTTTCAAAGTCTTGGTCTTCATCATCAGTCTTTTTTACTTTACCATACAGGGTATGGTCAAGTATTGTAATCGTGCATGAAAAAAGTGTTTTTTTTTGCTTTTTTTTCGAAATATCTCAAAAACGGCTTAAACTATTTTGATTAAGAAAATTGATTAAAACCATGGCATTTCGGTCTACTAAAAGCCCTAATAAAATGAACATCGAAAAAATTATATTTTTTGAGATAATAATTATTTTGTCAAAATGTCTGTTAGTCACTGTGCGTTACCAAATTTTTGTGGACGAGCTAGCTCAAACATTAGTGAGAATATCGAAACCAAATTTCACACGTAGTTTTGGTTCATTGAGATTAAGATCTGATTAGATTTTGGTGCATATCGACCCCAAATTAAGGGAGGTGGCGGGGGGGGGGGGGTTTAAAAATTAAAAATCTAGGCCATTTGAGCAAACTCAACCTAATTTGTACACATAATCAGTGGGCCCCCAGGAGTCTAAAAATGTAAAAAATACCCCTACATGATTATAAATAATTTTATAGAGTATTTGAGTGTTTAGGAGTGAGAAATTAATATAAATTATTTTTTATGTTTAGCTCCTTCGTATTAATAATAGAAAATTTTGAAATAGATAAATGAAATTTAATAAATGTTCATGTTGAATTATTTATTATTGTTACTAGTTTCGCCATTGTTTGGCTCATCAGACCTATTTACATTTTTTGTTTATAAAATTTTTTTGATTGAACAATACATTTCACTGGGAAATCACAGATAACATATCACAATAGATCAGTTCTTATCCATTCCTGACGGATCAGTTCCAGAAAGAATACATTTGACGAGAGACAGTCCAAGAGTTAAAAAGTGGTTAAATATTTAAAAATAGTATATCCATGTCAAATCACATCCTCAAGGGACGATCCACCATGATCGACTGGCTATGAACCCGAATTACCTCTTGATATTAATGAGATATCTATTTTTAAAAAAATTATTTTGAATGCAATAATAGATCTATAATTACAGTTTTATATTTTCCATGCCCCATTATAGAAATCGGCGAATTCATAGTCTTGTTGTTTATTTTTGATACGAGCTTTTCGTGCGGTGCCTTCGGCACGCCCTCGAAGCTCGGCCCTCCGGGCTGGTGACCTGGCGGGCAGCGTCTCGGTCCAAAATTTTTATTCCTCTTAAAAAACCACACTCCAAATGTATACCGGTAAACTACCGAAAATACATCGTCTTCTTAAAAAGTTTCGCCTCTTTAACTTTTGAGTGGCGAGGGGGGGGGGGGAGGAATAATGATCAATATATTTAATGTTTCTTAATTCAAAATGAATTGGAGTCTTTCATTTCAAAATTCGAGACCAAATTAGAAATTAGAATTTCAAATTTGCCTGGTTAATGAAAATCGATTGGAGCCGCGCTGACAATTATATTTCAAATTTGCCTCGTTAATTATTATATATTTAATGTCTCTTAATTTAAAATCTATTGGTGTTTTTTCATTTTAATTCGAGTTCAAATAAATACAATATTATCTCTGACACAAAGTCCAAATCAAAAATATCTAGTTTTAGTAAGAAAAATCAAGATATAAATATTAATGTCCCAATGGAGTAATCGGTAGAGCCAATGACTATAGTTCAAGAGTTCGTCGGTTCGATTCTAGGCAAGAGAGTAATTTTTTTAGAGAAATTTCTCTAAGCGTTGTTACAAATTAATCTAGATGAATATTATATAGTATATATTTGGTTCATTGTTTATAAAAAGAATTTCCACAAAAAATCTCTTAAAATTGATGTTGTCTTTGTAAACAGTTTTAAAATTACTCTTGTCAAGCTCATGCCCCGTTAGAACTAGAAGCTCCGTTAAAGCTGTGTGGTTGACATTTTTATTTCTAACATTGAGATCATCTTGATACACTCGTTGATTTTTGTTCTATGTCGTTCCGATATATGTGCTATCACAACTACACTGGTATTTGTATACTATGTTGAATTCATTGTTATAATTTTATTAAATATTAAATATAAGTGAGGGGCCAGGTTGTATGTTAAAGTCAAGTGGATGGCCACATCAGAACACGTCGGCTTATTAATTATAAATTTTGTTTTTCATGGAGTCAATAATGTATGGATATTGAAATTTTTTTTGATCTTTTCTTAGCTGAGAGCCAGTTAGAACTAAAATCATCTTTGGGTTCACATTCATATTTAAACACATGCATCCCTTTTCGCAAAGAAAAGTGTTTATTTGCATCAAGCAGAGGACAACCTCTTTGTTTCTCTTTGTGTATTTAACTTCCGCTCGAAGAGATTTTTTTATATAGTTAGTTCTTGAAAACTGGAACTATGAAATAATTAGATGTTAAGTTTTTAAAAGTTTCAACGTTTCATCATCTATTTATCGACCTCTTCAGTTTAAAAACAAACACTATTTTTTTTTTTTATTAAAGTTGCTATCGGAGAATAAGGACTATATTTTTATGCAAATAATTTTTATTTTGCTTCCAACGTTACATCAACTTTGTTGACTTCTTCAGGGCTCAAATTGTTATCTTCCTTGCATATTTGTCATTTTTATAATTCTCTCTTATTTTTTTTTACTTATGGAAAGTGGTGTAGGTTTTAGGTGAAACATGATGTTAGTTAATAGAGTAAAGGGTGTGTAGTTTCACAGTGAATGAAATAAAACTCAAAGAGGTTTATACAAACTCAATATATTTCGGATTATTAGTCCATCATCAGGAGTTTACAAGTTAATACTGTTACTCAGTTAATAGAGTAAAGGGTGTGTAGTTTCACAGGGAATGTAATAAAACTCCGAAAGTATATTGAGTTTATACAAACCTCTTGAGTTTTATTTCATTTCTGTGAAACTATTACATCCTTTACTCTATTAGCTGAGTATACAGTTATTAACTTGTAAACTCCTGATGATGGACTAATAATCCGAAATATATTGAGTTTGTATAAACCTCTTTGAGTTTTATTTCATTCACTGTGAAACTACACACCCTTTACTCTATTAACTAATTCTCTCTTAAGATTAGCGAAAAACATAGGAAAGCAAGTCATTGATCTTTTCATAAATCAGATTGAAAATTTTAAAACTTTAATTAATAATTTAATCGATGTACATAACTAATCAAATTAACTATTTTTTTTTTTTGTTACTGTGAGTAAAAATACTTATAAAAAGAAATCAATGTGGTTGTCCTCAAGTCGCAAAGTGGTCTCAGTCATTTTTATTTTTTCTTCTCTTTTACTGTTGATATACATTTAATGATTTGTAAAAAAGGGTGTGACTGCCCGTTAAATAAATAAATAAATAATTGAACGGTCGTTTATTTTGGGAAAACGACATGTTTACGAAGCTGTGATCACCGCAATATTACAAAAGCGCCGTGTGACCATTTCACATTACAATGGCCAGCCCCTAGAATTATTCTCGATAATACCAGTAGTGCTATCTTGTGGTAGCCGATAGAAATAATTCAAAAACCACTATTTACAGACACACGTCGGTGCACAAGAAAAGTGACACATCTCAAAAGTCCATATTTTTCAGGAGAAGTTTGCATTTTGAAGTTATAAAAAAATCATTTATTAGAATGTTATAAATTTTCTTGATTGTGCTGGTTCATAATACTATGGGATCCAAAAAAATTTATCATTAACTTAAGTAAGTTAAACAAACCACCATTAACAACCCTTTTTTTGCAACTTGTGACACTTTTCTTGTATAATATTTTCTTAAATGAAGTGAATAAATGAAGAAAAATGTCACAACTTAAAATAATACAAAGACCAGATAGGTATACAATTTAAAATGGACTTACCTTATCAATAAAAATGACTCAACACAAACTATGTCGTTTTTCTTGAAAAAAATCTTGGGAAAACACTTTATTTAGGTAGGTGTTATTCAAAATGTGTCGTTTTTTTTTAAAACTATGATATATGGTACACACTATAAGTGGATGGGCACAACTATAATAGTGACGTTTTTCCTGATTGAGAGACTTCAATTCCAGCAGATCGCCAAAGTGACACATGGTCTCCCTACAAAGTATCTTTAACCGACTTCAAAAAAGGAGGAGGTTCTCTATTCGACTGATTTTTTTTTGTGCCTATGTTACCTCTTATCTTAATTGTCAACCGATTTTGAAAAAGAAATTTGCATTGGGTCCAGTCTAGCTTCCGATTGGTCCCATTTTTTTTTCGTTTTTTTTTTCATAAGTATTAGACCTTTTTTATTAGGTTTGTTTAGACCTAACCTCTTTGTTTATGAACCGATTTCGATGGTTCTTTTTTTTATCCGAAAGGGGGTGTCTTAGGGATGGTGTCATATTAATTTGGTCAAGTTCTGATGATATGATCACTATTAATAACATCACTAAAAAGAGAAAAATAAAAATAATTTTTAAGAAAAAAATAAAAACCGACTTCAAAAAATTAAATGCAACAAATAAAATACACTAAAAGGTATAAAATAATTATTATCTTATTTAGTTACAACTAAACGACGTATTAACATGAAATTACTTTTTGAAGTTGGTGCCAAACATATACCTTTTATGAATCGCACTCGACGGATCTTACTTAGTACCTTTGGCGGGTACGCTCGCTTATAGGTATAGTTTGTTTGGTACCGACTTCAAAAAGTAATTTCATGTTAATATTTCGTCGTTTAGTTGTAACTAAATAAAATAATAATTATTTTATACCTTTAAGTGTATTTTATTTGTTGCATTTAATTTTTTGAAGTCGGTTTTTATTTGTCGTATGGTTTAGTTTGGTCCCACAGATTTCAGCCACTTTTTTAAATAAGTTAGACTCAAATTGTCGGCCTTGGTCGCTAATTAATGTATGGGGAGTGCCAAATCTGCATATCCAGTTGTTGATGAATGCATTCGCTACACTATCTGCTGAGATATCCTTTAGTGGGAATACCTCAGGCCAGTTTGTGTAACGATCTATGCAGGTGAGGCAGTATGTGTAATCATTAGATGGTGGTAGCGGACCAATTATATCAATGTGAATCGTATGAAATCTAGAGTCGGGTTCTTCAAATTTTCCGAACTCTGACTTTGTGTGTCTTGTGACTTTATTCTTTTGACATTTTAAACAGCTTTTAGCCCATTCCTTAATTTCCTTCTCCATTTTTGGCCATACGTATTTGCTTTTTATCATCTTGACTGTTGTCTCTCAGCTGCGCCGTTCAGTTTGTCGCGCCCCCGTTGAGGTCCAAATCATGTCCCGTACTTCTGGCCGAGCTACTGGTTCCCAGGTTTCCGAGCGCCATCTTCTGCATTTGCCTTATCACGGTTGCTGCATGATAGGCTTGCTTCCATCGCGATTTAGCAAAGTTCTTCTTAAGCTGCTCTGATACGGTGCCATGAATGTTCTTGTTGCTTGCCGCAGCGATCGGACTGAGTCATCTAGCGGCCGTGTCCGAAAGCTCGCGGGCCGCTACACTTCTAATTTATTAATGGTGTTTACTTTTATGGTCGAGCCTTCCATCCCGTAGAGAAGTACTGACCAGACATAGCACCTAGCGAACCTTAGTCTGAGGTTCAGGTCGAAATCGGTGCAAGTGAGCACTTTCCTGCAATTAGAAAAGGCGTTGCGATCTTGTTCAATACGGCTTTTGATTTCAGTGTCCGATGTCCATTCTTCGCAGAGCTATGTTCCTAGATATTTGAATTTGTTGACTCGTTCTATAGGTCTTCCGTTGTGCATTATTTCAGTATTGGTAAACATTTGGGGCTCTCTGGGGATGATCATCACTTTCGTCTTGGTTACGTTAATGTTTAGGCCCATTTTTCTACTGTGTTCCCCTAACCTGTTGACCAGTTCTTGTAGATCACTAATGTTGTCAGAAACTAGGATGTATCATCTGCGTATCTTATATTGCTGACGCAAACTCCATTTACCTTTATCCCTTTTTGTATGTCTTCCAGAGCTTCCTGGAAGATGATTTCTGAGTAGAGGTTGAAAAGAAGCGGCGACAGAACACATCCGTGCTGTACTCCTCCCTGAATTTTAATGGGGTCCGTCAATTCATTCTCTACTCTTACTTGTACTTTCTGGTACCAGTATAGGTTCTCAATGCATCTTACGTCCTTTTCGTCGATATCAAGTGTCCTCAAAATGTGCATAAGTTTATGGTGCTGTATACTATCAAATGCCTTTTCGTAGTCAATCAAACATAGCCATGAGTTTTAGCTTATGGCTAGAAAGGCCGAAAAGCCAAAAAAAACTTTAATATTTAATCTATGGTCATAACTAATCAAAATAATAATTTATTATTTTTACACGTTTTGTGATGAAATAAATTTTTGACATCAAAAATTTACCATCTCATTAATATTTTTTCTGAATTACGAAATAGATGACTGTAAGAGAAAGAGAGAGTTGAAGGATTTTCTCCAAATGTTTACTGAAAGTCTCCAATCCCTGGTAAATATTTGAGTGCCTTCTCTCATCTAAAAGAGAAGCCAGGCAGGATAAGGATGTGGATGGGGCGTGTTGCCAGTTGAAAGGGTGGCTGCCTGGCTGGCTGGATTAGTTTAACGATATTGAGTTATTAAAATGTTCCTCGACTTTAGTCCCTAATGGAACGTGTAGCTTCAAGTAATGGCGTGGGTGAGTGGCTGCTACTTGCAAATATGCTATCCTACTTGAACTTACATTATGTTTATCAAGTTATCTAGTCAGAGGATAAATCTATAGATAGATCTTAGTCTGATTTTCTCACTTAGCAACTCATTTTGAATTACAAAGTAGTTCTGTAAAGAAAAGAGAAACAACTAGGAGAAAGCAAGCAAGCCACTTTGACTAGGAAGTTAATCAATATGGTATAAATCAAGACAACATTATTAATTTAATTTGAAAGTTTATATTAGGAAAAAAAAATAAAACCAATTTCAAAAAAAAAGAAGAGGGAAGAATTTCATATAAAAATTTCATCGTTTAGTTGTAACTAAATAAGATAATTATTTTATATCTTTTAGTGAATTTTATTTGATTTTTGAGTTCTTATTATTTTATTTGTTGCATTTAAATTTTTTAAAGTCTCCAATGGCGAATCGGGGTAACCCAAAAAGACCCGGAGACGCTGTCGGGAGATGTAGGCAGAGTTTTCTGTTCTGTATGAGCGTTCGAGTTCCCTGGAATTCTCTAGCAGTGAGATAGGGTTTGGAACGCGTAGAGCAAAATTGTGTGATAAATTAATTTAAATCACAGATAGGGTAGCATTCCCTCTCATTGCATTACAATTTCCCCAATTTTTTTTTTTCTCGATCTAGAAATGACAACGGATCTCAAGTCCCAATTAATTAAGGGAACTACATATCACTAAAGCGAAAGAAATAGAATATAATGGGAAAAAATCAATTATGTTCATTCGAAGCAAATACACGGACTTGAAGGCACAATTAAGGGAACTTCATATCACTAAAGCAAGGGAGGTCCAATATAATGGAAAAAAGTAATTGTAAACAATGAGAGGTGGCTTTTTGCCCGAATGCTCTTTATTTTTTTTCTAAAAATTATTTTTATTTTTCTCTTTTTAGTGATGTTGACAATAGTGAGACTTAAGATAATACTTTGCATGCACCTTGAATGAATCACAAAATGATAAAAATATAAAATTCAATTTATGAATAGAAGAATTCACTCGAAACATTAGCGGGTTTTAAATGAACGTTTTAGGATTGTTTTTTTTTATAAAAGATTTTATTTATTATAAGTTCGATTATTTGCTCATATAAATTGGAGATTTCCGCTATTTTGTCATTGATAATATCATCAGAACTCGACCAAATAAATATGGTATCAATTAGAAACTATACTGAACCCAATACAAAAAAAATAATCAAAATCCGTTCACAATTGGCGAAGAAATCAAGTTACATACATAGACACACAAAAAAATTCAGTCGAATTGAGAACCTCCTCCTTTTTTGAATTCGATTAAAAATTAGGACAAGTTTTTATGTGTGACTTTTTATTTAGCAGCCAACGTTTCGTTGACTTTGACGACGTCTTCAGGGCTTCTACAATTATAAGAATATTATTAATATGAATTTACAAAAGTACAATTACAATTCCAAAACAAACATGTATTAATAGTTTACCTACCAAATTGTCATGTCACACATCCGTCTAAACTTTCTTATTATCTTCGTTACTAACTTTTAAGGAGTTAGGTGTTGGTTCTAGGTGAAACATTTTAATATAATAATAAAACTTGAGCAAGATGCGAGGTAGGTTTCACATAAAAGAAATAAAACAAAATTGAGTTTTGAATTCGATATATTTCGGGGGTGAGCCCATCATCAGGAGTCAAAGAAAACTGATTATACATTGGAAAAATAATTTTACAAATAACAATTTTTTTATATTTTTTGAAATGTGGTAGGGAGAAGAGTAGACGTAGTTCTAAGAATTAATATTTTCAACAATTTGAAAAATTGAGTTTTGAATCAGCTGAAGGGAAGCTATACCTGCTATTATAATAAAGAATGGGAAAGTACCTGAAAGGGTACAACTGGAAAAGTACCTGAGAGGGTACAATTACCTAATCTATTCAATGTGCGAACAATGGAAGGAATGTTAGTTAATTTATTATAATATATAATCAATAATTGTTTTTTTATACACTTCTAATTGATTATTTAAAATATTTGAATTATTTGATAGGGCTATTTTAATTTCAGTGGATTCTAAGAGATCCAATTTAAGGCCTTTTCTTTTGAAATGAATGGGGATAGGGTTATTATTAGAGGTTGAATGATTGGACTCATGTAACTGAATTGCGAAGGCTGAGGTCGAATCTAAATTAATGTTATCGGATCTATTGAGACGATTAAGAGCTCTTACATGCTCAGAGTAACGTATTTTGAATGAGCGGCCTGTCCGCCCTATATAAAAAGCATCACAATATTGACAAGTTAATTTATACACTCCTGATTTGTCTAATTTATCAATTTTGTCTATTTTATTGTTAATTAATTGGGAGCCTAAATTGTTGTTGTTGTATAAAGCAGGGGTGATTCCATATGATCTAAGAGTATAAGCTAATGGAGATGTCAGATGATTAGAAATGAAGGGTATTCTTCTATATATTTTTTCATTTCCCGATTGTAATGAGTGTAAGTGTGAAATAGTGAATTTACATTTGATTTTATTATAAATTTTGTTGATAGTCGAAATGTTATAACCATTATTCAGGGCTATATTTTGAATGATGTTAAGGTCTTTATTGAAATTTATAGTATTTATGGGTATACTGAGGAGTCTATGAATCATTGAATAGAAAGCTGCAAATTTAGTATTAATGGGGTGATTAGATGAGAAGGGAATGACTGTGTCCGTGAAAGTGGGTTTTCTATATATTTCGCAGTGTAATTTTTGATGCGAAATAGTTATTTGAAGGTCCAAGAAAGCGAGAGTATTATTTGTACCAATTTCAAAAGTAAATTGTATATTTTCATGGAGATTATTAAGGTATTTTTGGAATGGATTAATTTGTCTTTTAGTGCCAGACCATATGACAAAAATATCATCCACATATCTACGCCAGAATACAATGTCTTCGAAATAATGGTTGGTTGGGTTTAGAATGCGTTTTTTTAAATGGAACATATAAATATCTGAAAGTAAAGGGCTGAGGGGATTGCCCACCCCCGAAATATATCGAATTCAAAACTCAATTTTGTTTTATTTCTTTTTTGTAAAACCTACCTCGCATCTTGCTCAAGTTTTATTATTATATATCTTCGTTACCATTGAAGACCATCAGAACCCAAATTTCAAAAAATATTTGGCACATTCACAAAAACAATTTTTCTTTCTATATTAACAATTTCATTAGATATAAAACAGAAATAACATATATAGAATGAGGCAACCCTGTTTTTGAACCAGAATATAATATTTTTCTCCTTTTGATCGTTACATAAAGAAATCTCAAATTCGAATAAACTAAATTTAAAATTATTGGATAAAAATACTTGGTAGGTTTCACATTAAATTATAAAAAAATAAAACGAATTTATTTTTGGAGAATCTTTAATCTCGATATATATATTTCGGGTGACTAACCCATCTTCAGGAGAAACAGAAAGTAACTGACCTGGATAAGTCGAAATTGAATACAAGTCAATGGTAAAATTTATTTTTTTAAGATAACAAAAGGGTAAATATTTAAAATTAGTGGAGGGAGAAAAGGTAGGAAGTCTACTTTTGTTTAATTTTGAATGACCTTTTGAGAAATGAGGATTTCGAATTTGAATACAACTCAATGGTAAAATTTATTTTTAAGATAACAAAAGGGTAAATATTTAAAATTAGTGGAGGGAGAAAAGGTAGGAAGTCTACTTTTGTTTAATTTTGAATGGCCTTTTGAGAAATGAGGATTTTCGATTTTTATCCAATAATTTTAAAAAATGTTTCACCAAGTACCAACACCAAATTCCTTAAAAACTAAACTAAATTTATACTGTCTTACAATTTGTCTACTATATTAAAACATATGTCAAGGACACTAGCCAAGTTATAGCATAATTAAATGAAAAAATAAAGTAAAAATACATTAGGAATCTATTTTTGTCTACAATATTTAATTGCATTTATTTTTGCAAATTTTTTTATATTATTATTTTTTATTTTTATATTTATATGCGTTGAGCAAAAAACTATAAATGCCGCTTAAATTTTGGGTGTCTGTCCTAAAATTCACCGTGTTATTTAACGAAATGTGAATCATTTCACTTATGTTTCTTTTAAAATATATTGGTTCGAAATCCAATATTGATGTATTGTTAAATTCGAATTGGTGATTTAAATTAAAATGATGGGCAACCAGGGCGGTCTTTTTCATTTTTTAAAACATTAGACACTTTATAGTCATACATATGTTGTATTATTATTTTTTTTAATATTGAAATGTGTGTCCGATATATGATTTCCCACATGAACAGGCTATTATATAAATACACCTGACTTTTTATCATTCTCTGTAATATCTTTTAATCTATATATATATATATATATATATATATTTTTTTTTTTAATATTGAAATAAATTAATAAAAAAATTCTTGTTTATAGACGGAAATTCAAAGTAAATTTCAACAATCAATATTGTTTATTGTTACGCAATAATAAAAAAAATACTTACATTGTCATTTAAAAATCCAATTTTTTCCTCGATTGCATTTAGAATCTCTTCCTTATTTTCTTGTTTAACTAGCATTTTCTTCAAATAAATTAATATATAATTATTGATTTTAAACTATTTTATTATATTATTATTTATAATCAATAATAAAACGTACCTGATAACATTTTATTAATACGTCATTTTTGGACTTCATAATTGCACAATCCCTTTCTGCGAATAATTTTTCTTTAAAATATTTGAGTAAAGTTCCTTCAAGATTTAAAGCCATTTTTAATTAATAGAGTTAAAAAAGAATTAAGATTTTAATATCAAATATATAAGAATAATTGTTTCAAAGTTTAATGATAGGTTAATGAGCAAACTCTAAAGAGATGATATATATATATATATATATATATATATATAAAATTAAGTTTTTGGCTGTACATTGCTCCAAATCACGCTAAATTTTGGTTGCACACGTTTCAAGCAAAGTTATGAACGAAAACACCCTCAACAAAATTCCTGTCTGTCTGTTTCAGTGGTTTCCGCGAAAAGTTGCTCACGATTCACATAAAAACGGCTAAAGGGATTATTATGAAATTTCATATTTGCATCAGATGTCTTCTAACTTACGTTTTTAGCTATATAACGTTTTGATATTTTGACCCCAAAAGGGGTTTGGGGGGGAATTTTTAATGAGCAAAGTTGTAGGAAATGTGATTTCTGACTTTTGTTTAAAAAAATTCCCCCAATTAACCACCCAAAAAGGGGGGGGGGGGGTCAAAATATGAAAATTTTTGCTCTTGGACCAAACTCAACCAAATTTTGTATACATAATCTGTGGGTCACTAGAAAGCTAGAAATTCAAAAACTAACCACCCAAAATTGGTTTGAGGAGGGTCAAAAATGAAAATTCTTGCCCTTAGAGCCAACTTAACCAAATTTTGTATACATAATCTGTGGGTCACTAGAAGGCTAGAAATGAAAACACTGAGTTCGGGGGGAGGGGGTGGAGGGGGTTTCAGTTGAGGATCCAGTCTTAGTGGGGTGACGCGGGTGGGGGTGCGGGGAGAATCCAGGGGGGTGGGTGGGGATGGTATGATCGTGTGGAGCGGGGTGGAGGCCACGAGGTGGGATCCAGGGGGTGGTGCAGGGTGGAGTGGGGGGTTCAGGTTAGGGTTCAGGGGGTAGTGGGGTGGGGTAGGGGCGGGGTTGGGGGGTCTCAGGGTCTTGGCTAGCAAGAGGGCTGCCGAAGGCGGGCCTTGCAGCTAGTGTACTATATAATAATGAACCCACAGTTAGGATGTTATAGAAAGCCAGTTTGGAATTTGTTTTCTCAAGACATCGATCAACTTTATATGAGATTTCTGGAATAAAAATAAATTTAATTTAATTTAATGGGATGTCAACTAAACAAGATTTTTATTTTAGAAACGTTTTCACACACCAATTATTTATTGTCCCTTGCAGCTTTTTTTAATTCTAAAAGATATAAACTAAATATATTTTTAGTTAAAAAAATCTTATTTTACAGAAAGTAGCAGAAGCCCTCTATTAGGGACTCGAAGAGGAGTAGAACTTATTTCCGAATGAAACCATTCTCGTTCTTTTTATTAAACTCCATGTGGTGTATAGTATATAATTCTTTTGGCTTTTTCTTTCTGTTCTTTAATATGTTCGTTATGATTATTTCTTGCATTTAGCCTGTAACCCAAGTACTTGATTTTTTCTACTTCTTCTCTCAAAAGACCGATAATCTAAGATTTTTTGTAGTTAAATTTATAGGAAAATCACAAGAGGTTAACATCTACTAGATACGTAATACACTTAATATGTGTATATTCAAGATTTTTATATTCCAAAATTTTAAAATTGTAAAAAATATCTTAAAAGTTTAAAATCTCAAAAGGTCGATAATAATCTTAGATGTTAAAGAAATGATTTTTTTATCATATATATTAGGTATGTCATTTGTTTCCCTATTACTGTTAGAAAGTTAGTTATTTCATCAACTAAATAATCTCATCAATCAAATCGAGATTATCTTCTTCAGAGTCTAATTTTATTTCCGTTTGAATTCGATATAATTGTAATTCCGTAAATACTTTCCATAAAAAATATTTTTACTTTTCTTTTAGTATTTAATATTAAGATTTACTTAAAAGATCTAAGTTGTTTGCAATTTCAAAAAAAAATAAAAAATCACCTCACATATAAAAATAATTAGCTATATTCAAGATTCTAATATTGCAAGAATTTAAAATTCTAAAAACATTTTTAAAACTTTAAAAACACCGGTAATCTGAGATTTTTTTGTTATTAAATTTATAAGAAAATCACAAGAGGTTAACATCTACTAGATACCTAATACTTATATAATTATGTGTATATTCAAGATTTTTGGATTCCAAAAACTTTAAAATTCTAAAAAAAAAAAACTTAAAAGTTTAAAATCTCAAAAGATCGATAATAATCTAAGATGCTAAAGAAATGATTTTTTTAAATATATTTTATGTCATATTTGTTTTTAATAATTTCTTTAACAAAATCGAGATGATATTCTTCAGAACCTAATTTCATTTCCGTTTGGGTTCAATATACTTATAACTCATTGTAAATATTTTCAAAAAAAAAAATTCCTTTTCTTTTAGTATATAATATTATGAAATACTTGAAGGATGTAAGTTTTTTAAAATTCAAAAAAAAAAAAAAATTCACTCCGCTTTTAATAAAAATTATCAGTTATATTCAAGATTCTAAAATTGAAAGAATTTAAAATTCTAAAAACATTTTTAAACTTTTAAAATCTCAAAAGTCCGATTATCTAAGATTATTTTTATAGTTAAATTTATAAGAAAATCACATCTACTAGATTCGTAATACACTTAATTATGTGTATATTCAAGATTTTTGGATTCTAAGAATTTAAAATTCTAAATAAATTTTTTTTTTTAATTTTAAAATCTCAAAAGGTCGATAATAATCTAAGATGTTAAAGAAATGATTTTTTATAATATATTTTATGTAAGTAATTTGTTTCTCTATTACTGTGACAATTAGATCATCGGCGAAGGCCAACGCGTTCATGCCTTCCTCTCTATTTATTCCGCGTGATTTTAGAATATCGCTGGCATATAGATTATATAAAATGGGGGAGGTGACTGTCCCTTGCTGGATGCCTTGGCTGACCCTAAATATGATCGATGATTCAGATCCTTTGTCTGCAATGACAAAGGTTCTTTCATCGGTCATATTGAGGATCATCTTTACCAAGTCTCTATTCATGTTGTGGATTTTTAAAAGCTTGGCGATTAGGCCCTCACGCCACGTGCAGTCGAATGCCTTCTCTGTATCGACTAGGCATGCCCCAACACATTGATTATTATTTAGCGACCAGCATATATCCGATACCAGTTTGGTGACTGCATGAATGCACGAATGTCCAAATCTGAATCCGAATTGACTTTCAGGTAGGAGATTTAGCTCTTGGGTGGCCGAAATTATTCTTTTGTTAATGATAATCTCGAATACCTTGCCTGTAGGATCATGATTGAGTAGGACTTCCAATTCATGACTTGATCGTGTATGGTCCAATAAAAGCTGTCGCGAAATCTTGGCACTGTTTTCTCAATTCTTGATATTCTATTTTGAACTCGTGTTCCATAAAACTAAGCCTTCTAAGTTCCCAACTAAGTTCGAAGGCAGTGAGGATAGGATCTTTACTACTTAGCGCAATTAGGGAAGGACTTGCCAGTGCTCGGTAGGCATTAATTCTTGATCGTGAATGTCGCAGGGAATCTTCTTGTCGAGATTCCACACATTCGTCACAGCCGCACCTAACATCGTGAGGCATTGGAAGGGTGGCGCCCCGATCTAATAAAATTTTAATAATTTCATAATTATCTCGATGTGCTGCTAAAATAAGTGGCGTGATATCAGGTGTGAAGGTGGCGGTGTCTGCAGTGCAGTGCTTCCCAGGACCTCGGCTCTCCTTCCCTATGAATCGTCTCTTCATGATCGAGAAGAACTTCAACGGCTTCGACGAACTCCTCGCTGATCGCATGCAGCAAGGCGTCTTTAGTCTCGACTCGATGCCCAATCAAGAGTTCGACCATCTCAAGATTTTCATTATCGATAGCTGTTAGTGGTGGGGGGTGGTGCGTGCCTTTATGGGATGAGATAGGGGTTGGTTGTTGGAAGGTGAGGGGAATGCCCCTTAGCCCCAACTGTTGGTCCAACCACGAGGGAAAGTAGGTATTGGAAGTTTGTGACAAAAAGTATGCGAGCAAACCATTGTTCGGTGGTAGCTAAATTATTTCGATCCAGGTTGGCGCATATATAACATACAACGAATATTGTCGCTTACGGGATTACACGCGCCAACTCGTCTCTCAATAATTCATTGATTTATTATTTCATTATAAACAGATTGATTTATGTAGTGTACAGTGTGTTTGACAATTTGACTGTTGTTTACTTAAAGTATTATTACTAATATTAAAGTATTGTTTATTTGAACAAACTACTATGTATGAGGTCGCGGTGCATACAGATTGAAGGGTTAGGAGCTTCTTCCAAACTAGATGTCACTCACTCTACTTTTGTTTATATTTCCTCACGCTTTACAGACTCAGAATTTGAACCATTTGAATTCCACATAGTTAATTCACTACAACTTAAATTACCAACCAAATCAGTAGATACATCCTCACTCTCATACCTTGAAGATAAAACTCTCTTGCTGATCCATGTTACCACACACCTGCACCCATACAAGGGATCTTAGGAGCTTCTGCCTGCGCCAACATTTTTACCGGTGAGAAGATTGCTAGCCCCGACGGTAGCACAGCACTTTTCGGTTCCAAATTTGGATGGTTGCTGCTGGGTTCTGCTCCAGCCAAAAATGAGCAAAGTTTTGCATCTGTGTGAAAGGCACAGCGGTGAGCGCTGGGACTGGACCGGACAGAAAGAGACTCCACAAAAATCTAGAAGTAGGATCTCTAGTTCTTCTTAAAGAAGACAACCTGCCTCCTCTGAAATGGGGACTAGGCAGAATAATCAAATTATTCCCTGGAGACGACAATGTAGCCAGAGTGGTCGAGGTGCGTCTTCCTAACGGCACCACGACAAGAAGGTCAACAATGAAGCTGTGTCAATTACCAATTGACTAACCAAGATACAGTCCACAATTACACCACATCGAAGGTTGAAGATACTTCAAGGCCGGCGGGATGGAAAAGCGGGCATCGCTGTTTTGAAATCTCCGCCAAATCTTCCAGATTAAATTATTCATGAGTTGGCACTACCGACTGGATCCCGGGAGGAAGTGCTCATAACTTAATACTATCCAGTTCCACTTTTTGAACCAACCAACCAATGTACATAACCTATAATAAAATCACGTGTGTTACATATATTTTTCGTCTTTAATTAATAAATCACCCCAAGCATCAAACCCCAATTATTCAGATATTCAATATAAGAGCTACCCAATTTGGGATTCTAATCAATTAGGAAAAGAAACAAATTCTTATTAGTTATTTTTTAGTATAAATAGATATGGAAATATTACCTTTGCATAATCCTGCTTAGATATAGATCAGTCAAATTATGTCTCCAGATTGAAAATTTTTTTTCAATGATAGATATTAATTTTAAATAGAAACAAATGCATTCAAGAGAGTGAACAATTCTTAACAGCTCCATTCCATAATTAAGAATAATGTATCTGAAAAATAATAAACAATTGTTTTAATAAAAGCAATATGATAATTGATTTGTGTCAATTAAGATATGTATCATGATTAAAGTACAATTTTAGCATTATATTGCCGAGTGATATTAAAAAGCATTGTTAAGATCTATACGATAAATATAAATAGACATCAGAGTTAATGGGGAAAATTTAAACTACTTAACTCAATAAATATATTATAATATTCATTTAAACAATACAAATAAGAACTTTAATTATGCAAATAAAACATTATTAAAAATAATAAAATTTGTTTATTTATTTTATTTTTATTCAAAAATATATTAATAAATAATAATTTAATATTATATATTGTGATAGTTGTATTTAAAATATATATTTAAAAGACTTATAATGATTATTAAATATCTTATTGAAAATATATTCAAATAAACAAACGGTTTTTCAAAGGTTCACTACGAATTGTCTGCGACTGTACATTTGATAGAAGGGGGAGGGGGGGGTTGAGGAGTATATATAGAGAATCTCCAGCATTTTCAAATCATTCCATGCTACAGTGTCGTAAAAGTTTCTTATATATTTTGCCAATATTTTATTAACTTGTGAGTGAGTGAGTGAATCTGTTGCATCAAGTAAATTAACGTTTGTGTATTTAAAAAGTTATTAACTGTAGGTATTGCTTTCAAGTTATTTTATTTGTTTATAATATATCTAGAACTATAATGGAAATGATAGATAATTATTTTTCAGGGGGTTCAAATTTCTCTCAATGGAATATAAATGATATACCAGTCGTTAGAGATATAATATTTGAATTACCTGAAGAAATTTCAATCATTATACTTAATATGTTAGATATAGAGTCTCTTTATAATTGTTACAATTCGAGTTCATATTGGAAAAATCTCATTAAGCTCGATAGAAATTTAAGAGTTTCTATTCAAAAATATAAACTATTTTTGAAAGAAATGAGAAAGAATCCAAATTTTGAAATGAATCAAATTCTGAATGATTATCAAAGACAAAATACACAAATTAATAGGAGAAACAACCCAAAAATACAGATAAATAACCAGATTAATTATACAAACTCTAGAATGAATAGAATTGATTTGAATACTTCAAATAATATTCAACAAAGAATGAACGAATTCGCGGAATTTAATAATATGCTTAATATCAAGAACACAATAACAAAGAAAGGTAAGGGATTAAAACGTAAAGTAAATACTCTTAATATCAATAATAAAAATGTAGATAGTAAAATGTCTAATCCCTCAATGAAAAAGAAAAAATTAAGATTGTAAATCACCATTATTCAAAAATCAATTTTGTATGACTAAAATCTATCCGATTTATATATTCTAAGTTTTATTTATGTAATATGCTCAAATTTATATCATTGTTATTATAATTAAAACCGATTCTAAATATATCTTAAACTTTTTAATTTATTAATTAATCAAATATAAACTCATTCTTAAATTAAAAATATATATTTTTTTTAAATCTATTTCTCATAAGTTTTTTATTAAGTTGTTATTTAAGATCACAGAGGCATGTAATATACATAATAATGATTAACAGAGAGGTTGACCTATGCTTGATGCAATTAAAAATAGACACATATTTATATATACGTGTGTATGTTTAATTGCATCAAGCAGAAGACAACATCTTTGTTTCTCTATATGAATGAATCAACAACTCTGCTACTCTCGGCAAAATAACAAAAATAACTTTTCAATATGGTTATATTCAATATAAGAGCTACCCAATTTGGGATTCTAATCAATTAGGAAAAGAAACAAATTCTTATTAGTTATTTTTTAGTATAAATAGATATGGAAATATTACCTTTGCATAATCCTGCTTAGATATAGATCAGTCAAATTATGTCTCCAGATTGAAAATTTTTTTCAATGATAGATATTAATTTTAAATAGAAAACAAATGCATTCAAGAGAGTGAACAATTCTTAACAGCTCCATTCCATAATTAAGAATAATGTATCTGAAAAATAATAAACAATTGTTTTAATAAAAGCAATATGATAATTGATTTGTGTCAATTAAGATATGTATCATGATTAAAGTACAATTTTAGCATTATATTGCCGAGTGATATTAAAAAGCATTGTTAAGATCTATACGATAAATATAAATAGACATCAGAGTTAATGGGGAAAATTTAAACTACTTAACTTAATAAATATATTATAATATTCATTTAAACAATACAAATAAGAACTTTAAATATGCAAATAAAACATTATTAAAAATAATAAAATTTGTTTATTTATTTTATTTTTATTCAAAAATATATTAATAAATAATAATTTAATATTATATATTGTGATAGTTGTATTTAAAATATATATTTAAAAGACTTATAATGATTATTAAATATCTTATTGAAAATATATTCAAATAAACAAACGGTTTTTCATTCATATATATTAGGTATGTCATTTGTTTCCCTATTACTGTTAGAAAGTTAGTTATTTCATCAACTAAATAATCTCATCAATCAAATCGAGATTATCTTCTTCAGAGTCTAATTTTATTTCATTTTGAATTCGATATAATTGTAATTCCGTAAATACTTTCCATAAAAAATATTTTTACTTTTCTTTTAGTATTTAATATTAAGATTTACTTAAAAGATCTAAGTTATTTACAATTTCAAAAAAATAAAAAATCACCTCACATATAAAAATAATTAGCTATATTCAAGATTCTAATATTGCAAGAATTAAAAATTCTAAAAACATTTTTAAAACTTTAAAAACACCGGTAATCTGAGATTTTTTTGTTATTAAATTTATAAGAAAATCACAAGAGGTTAACATCTACTAGATACGTAATACACTTAATATGTGTATATTCAAGATTTTTGGATTCCAAAACTTTAAAATTCTAAAAAAAAAACTTAAAAGTTTAAAATCTCTAACGATCGATAATAATCTAAGATGCTAAAGAAATGATTTTTTTAAATATATTTTATGTCATATTTGTTTTTAATAATTTCTTTAACAAAATCGAGATGATATTCTTCAGAACCTAATTTCATTTCCGTTTGGGTTCAATATACTTATAACTCATTGTAAATATTTTCAAAAAAAAAAATTCCTTTTCTTTTAGTATATAATATTATGAAATACTTGAAGGATGTAAGTTTTTTAAAATTCAAAAAAAAAAAAAAAATTCACTCCGCTTTTAATAAAAATTATCAGTTATATTCAAGATTCTAAAATTGAAAGAATTTAAAATTCTAAAAACATTTTTAAACCTTTAAAATCTCAAAAGTCCGATTATCTAAGATTATTTTTATAGTTAAATTTATAAGAAAATCACATCTACTAGATTCGTAATACACTTAATTATGTGTATATTCAAGATTTTTGGATTCTAAGAATTTAAAATTCTAAATAAATTTTTTTTTTAATTTTAAAATCTCAAAAGGTCGATAATAATCTAAGATGTTAAAGAAATGATTTTTTATAATATATTTTATGTAAGTAATTTGTTTCTCTATTACTGTTTCAAAGTTAATTATTTCATCAAGTAAATAATCACATCAATCAAATAGAAATTATCTTCTTCAGAGCCTAATTTTATTTTCGTTTAGCTTTGATATAATTGTAATTCCGTAAATATTTAAAATAAAAATAAATAAATCTCTGGCTAGGCAACCCTTTATGGGTCTTGGCCTACTGAATTGGTTGCTGTCCTGATTGGAAACAGGACCGAGGAGTCAAGTGGTTATCTCAACGCAATCTCAACAACCTTCGTTTCAGTGTTCTTAACCGAGATTCGCTGCTTCTCAATCAAGCAGCTACTCATTTATCCTCACGAGGCTGAGTGAAGCCCGTTCCAGACCCTATACTTACAGAAAAATTTCTGAGTATAGCCGGAAATCGAACCCAGGACCTCCTTGTTGGCAGCCAGCCATGCTAACCACTACACCAAGGAGGCGGTTCCGTAAATATTTTCCATAGAAAATATTTTTACTTTTTTTTAGGATTTAAAATTAAGATTTACTTTAAGGATCTAAGTTTTTTACAATTAAAAAAAAAAAAAAATCACCCCACTTTTGATAAAAATAATTAGTTGTATTCAAGATTCTAAAATTGCAAGAATTTAAAATTCTAAAAACATTTTTAAAACTATTAAAACACTTGTAATCTGAGATTTTTTGTAGTTAAATTTAAAAGAAAATCACAAGAGGTTAACATCTACTAGATACCTAATACTTATATAATTATGTGTAAGTATATTCAAGATTTTTGGATTCCAAAACTTTTAAATTCTAAAAAAAAATCTTAAAAGTTTAAAATCTCAAACGATCGATAATAATCTAAGATGTTAAAGAAATGATTTTTTATCATATATTTTAGGTAAGTATGTCATTTGTTTCCCTATTTGTTTTATTGAGTTAGTTATTTCATCAAATAATCTCATCAATCAAATCGAGATTATCTTCTTCAGAGCCTAATTTTATTTCCGTTTGGGTTCGGTTCGATATAATTAAAATTACGTAAATATTTTCCATAAAAAATATTTTTACTTTTCTTTTAGTATTTAATATTAAGATTTACTTAAAAGATCTAAGTTGTTTGCAATTTCAAAAAAAAATAAAAAATCACCTCACATATAAAAATAATTAGCTATATTCAAGATTCTAATATTGCAAGAATTTAAAATTCTAAAAACATTTTTAAAACTTTAAAAACACCGGTAATCTGAGATTTTTTTGTTATTAAATTTATAAGAAAATCACAAGAGGTTAACATCTACTAGATACCTAATACTTATATAATTATGTGTATATTCAAGATTTTTGGATTCCAAAACTTTAAAATTTAAAAAAAAAACTTAAAAGTTTAAAATCTCAAAAGATCGATAATAATCTAAGATGCTAAAGAAATGATTTTTTAAATATATTTTATGTCATATTTGTTTTTAATAATTTCTTTAACAAAATCGAGATGATATTCTTCAGAACCTAATTTCATTTCCGTTTGGGTTCAATATACTTATAACTCATTGTAAATATTTTCAAAAAAAAAAATTCCTTTTCTTTTAGTATATAATATTATGAAATACTTGAAGGATGTAAGTTTTTTAAAATTCAAAAAAAAAAAAAAATTCACTCCGCTTTTAATAAAAATTATCAGTTATATTCAAGATTCTAAAATTGAAAGAATTTAAAATTCTAAAAACATTTTTAAACTTTTAAAATCTCAAAAGTCCGATTATCTAAGATTATTTTTATAGTTAAATTTATAAGAAAATCACATCTACTAGATTCGTAATACACTTAATTATGTGTATATTCAAGATTTTTGGATTCTAAGAATTTAAAATTCTAAATAAATTTTTTTTTTAATTTTAAAATCTCAAAAGGTCGATAATAATCTAAGATGTTAAAGAAATGATTTTTTATAATATATTTTATGTAAGTAATTTGTTTCTCTATTACTGTGACAATTAGATCATCGGCGAAGGCCAACGCGTTCATGCCTTCCTCTCTATTTATTCCGCGTGATTTTAGAATATCGCTGGCATATAGATTATATAAAATGGGGAGGTGACTGTCCCTTGCTGGATGCCTTGGCTGACCCTAAATATGATCGATGATTCAGATCCTTTGTCTGCAATGACAAAGGTTCTTTCATCGGTCATATTGAGGATCATCTTTACCAAGTCTCTATTCATGTTGTGGATTTTTAAAAGTTTGGCGATTAGGCCCTCACGCCACGTGCAGTCGAATGCCTTCTCTGTATCGACTAGGCATGCTCCAACACATTCGTTATTATTTAGCGACCAGCATATATCCGATACCAGTTTGGTGACTGCATGAATGCACGAGTGTCCAAATCTGAATCCGAATTGACTTTCAGGTAGGAGATTTAGCTCTTGGGTGGCCGAAATTATTCTTTTGTTAATGATAATCTCGAATACCTTGCCTGTAGGATCATGATTGAGTAGGACTTCCAATTCATGACTTGATCGTGTATGGTCCAATAAAGCTGTCGCGAAATCTTGGCACTGTTTTCTCAATTCTTGATATTCTATTTTGAACTCGTGTTCCATAAAACTAAGCCTTCTAAGTTCCCAACTAAGTTCGAAGGCAGTGAGGATAGGATCTTTACTACTTAGCGCAATTAGGGAAGGACTTGCCAGTGCTCGGTAGGCATTAATTCTTGATCGTGAATGTCGCAGGAATCTTCTTGTCGAGATTCCACACATTCGTCACAGCCGCACCTAACATCGTGAGGCATTGGAAGGGTGGCGCCCCGATCTAATAAAATTTTAATAATTTCATAATTATCTCGATGTGCTGCTAAAATAAGTGGCGTGATATCAGGTGTGAAGGTGGCGGTGTCTGCAGGCAGTGCTTCCCAGGACCTCGGCTCTCCTTCCCTATGAATCGTCTCTTCATGATCGAGAAGAACTTCAACGGCTTCGACGAACTCCTCGCTGATCGCATGCAGCAAGGCGTCTTTAGTCTCGACTCGATGCCCAATCAAGAGTTCGACCATCTCAAGATTTTCATTATCGATAGCTGTTAGTGGTGGGGGGTGGTGCGTGCCTTTATGGGATGAGATAGGGGTTGGTTGTTGGAAGGTGAGGGGAATGCCCCTTAGCCCCAACTGTTGGTCCAACCACGAGGGAAAGTAGGTATTGGAAGTTTGTGACAAAAAGTATGCGAGCAAACCATTGTTCGGTGGTAGCTAAATTATTTCGATCCAGGTTGGCGCATATATAACATACAACGAATATTGTCGCTTACGGGATTACACGCGCCAACTCGTCTCTCAATAATTCATTGATTTATTATTTCATTATAAACAGATTGATTTATGTAGTGTACAGTGTGTTTGACAATTTGACTGTTGTTTACTTAAAGTATTATTACTAATATTAAAGTATTGTTTATTTGAACAAACTACTATGTATGAGGTCGCAGTGCCATCTAGCGGTGAGCGCTGGACTGGACCGGACAGAAAGAGACCCACAAAAATCTAGAAGTAGAGATCTCTAGTTCTTCTTAAAGAAGACAACCTGCCTCCTCTGAAATGGGGACTAGGCAGAATAATCAAATTATTCCCTGGAGACGACAATGTAGCCAGAGTGGTCGAGGTGCGTCTTCCTAACGGCACCACGACAAGAAGGTCAACAATGAAGCTGTGTCAATTACCAATTGACTAACCAAGATACAGTCCACAATTACACCACATCGAAGGTTGAAGATACTTCAAGGCCGGCGGGATGGAAAAGCGGGCATCGCTGTTTTGAAATCTCCGCCAAATCTTCCAGATTAAATTATTCATGAGTTGGCACTACCGACTGGATCCCGGGAGGAAGTGCTCATACTTAATACTTCCAGTTCCACTTTTTTGAACCAACCAACCAATGTACATAACCTATAATAAAATCACGTGTGTTACATATATTTTTCGTCTTTAATTAATAAATCACCCCAAGCATCAAACCCCAATTATTCAGATATTCAATATAAGAGCTACCCAATTTGGGAGTCTAATCAATTAGGAAAAGAAACAAATTCTTATTAGTTATTTTTTAGTATAAATAGATATGGAAATATTACCTTTGCATAATCCTGCTTAGATATAGATCAGTCAAATTATGTCTCCAGATTGAAAACAATTTTTCAATGATAGATATTAATTTTAAATAGAAAACAAATGCATTCAAGAGAGTGAACAATTCTTAACAGCTCCATTCCATAATTAAGAATAATGTATCTGAAAAATAATAAACAATTGTTTTAATAAAAGCAATATGATAATTGATTTGTGTCAATTAAGATATGTATCATGATTAAAGTACAATTTTAGCCTTATATTGCCGAGTGATATTAAAAAGCATTGTTAAGATCTATACGATAAATATAAATAGACATCAGAGTTAATGGGGAAAATTTAAACTACTTAACTCAATAAATATATTATAATATTCATTTAAACAATACAAATAAGAACTTTAAATATGCAAATAAAACATTATTAAAAATAATAAAATTTGTTTATTTATTTTATTTTTATTCAAAAATATATTAATAAATAATAATTTAATATTATATATTGTGATAGTTGTATTTAAAATATATATTTAAAAGACTTATAATGATTATTAAATATCTTATTGAAAATATATTCAAATAAACAAACGGTTTTTCAAAGGTTCACTACGAATTGTCTGCGACTGTACATTTGATAGAAGGTGGGGGGGGGGGTTGAGGAGTATATATAGAGAAGCCCCAGCATTTTCAAATCATTCCATGCTACAGTGTCGTAAAAGTTTCTTATATATTTTGCCAATATTTTATTAACTTGTGAGTGAGTGAGTGAATCTGTTGCATCAAGTAAATTAACGTTTGTGTATTTAAAAAGTTATTAACTGTAGGTATTGCTTTCAAGTTATTTTATTTGTTTATAATATATCTAGAACTATAATGGAAATGATAGATAATTATTTTTCAGGAGGTTCAAATTTCTCTCAATGGAATATAAATGATATACCAGTCGTTAGAGATATAATATTTGAATTACCTGAAGAAATTTCAATCATTATACTTAATATGTTAGATATAGAGTCTCTTTATAATTGTTACAATTCGAGTTCATATTGGAAAAATCTCATTAAGCTCGATAGAAATTTAAGAGTTTCTATTCAAAAATATAAACTATTTTTGAAAGAAATGAGAAAGAATCCAAATTTTGAAATGAATCAAATTCTGAATGATTATCAAAGACAAAATACACAAATTAATAGGAGAAACAGACCAAAAATACAGATAAATAACCAGATTAATTATACAAACTCTAGAATGAATAGAATTGATTTGAATACTTCAAATAATATTCAACAAAGAATGAACGAATTCGCGGAATTTAATAATATGCTTAATATCAAGAACACAATAACAAAGAAAGGTAAGGGATTAAAACGTAAAGTAAATACTCTTAATATCAATAATAAAAATGTAGATAGTAAAATGTCTAATCCCTCAATGAAAAAGAAAAAATTAAGATTGTAAATCACCATTATTCAAAAATCAATTTTGTATGACTAAAATCTATCCGATTTATATATTCTAAGTTTTATTTATGTAATATGCTCAAATTTATATCATTGTTATTATAAATAAAACCGATTCTAAATATATCTTAAACTTTTTAATTTATTAATTAATCAAATATAAACTCATTCTTAAATTAAAAATATATATTTTTTTTTAATCTATTTCTCATAAGTTTTTTATTAAGTTGTTATTTAAGATCACAGAGGCATGTAATATACATAATAATGAGTAACAGAGAGGTTGACCTATGCTTGATGCAATTAAACATAGACACATATTTATATATACGTGTGTATGTTTAATTGCATCAAGCAGAAGACAACATCTTTGTTTCTCTATATGAATGAATCAACAACTCTGCTACTCTCGGCAAAATAACAAAAATAACTTTTCAATATGGTTATATTCAATATAAGAGCTACCCAATTTGGGAGTCTAATCAATTAGGAAAAGAAACAAATTCTTATTAGTTATTTTTTAGTATAAATAGATATGGAAATATTACCTTTGCATAATCCTGCTTAGATATAGATCAGTCAAATTATGTCTCCAGATTGAAAATTTTTTTTCAATGATAGATATTAATTTTAAATAGAAACAAATGCATTCAAGAGAGTGAACAATTCTTAACAGCTCCATTCCATAATTAAGAATAATGTATCTGAAAAATAATAAACAATTGTTTTAATAAAAGCAATATGATAATTGATTTGTGTCAATTAAGATATGTATCATGATTAAAGTACAATTTTAGCATTATATTGCCGAGTGATATTAAAAAGCATTGTTAAGATCTATACGATAAATATAAATAGACATCAGAGTTAATGGGGAAAATTTAAACTACTTAACTTAATAAATATATTATAATATTCATTTAAACAATACAAATAAGAACTTTTATTATGCAAATAAAACATTATTAAAAATAATAAAATTTGTTTATTTATTTTATTTTTATTCAAAAATATATTAATAAATAATAATTTAATATTATATATTGTGATAGTTGTATTTAAAATATATATTTAAAAGACTTATAATGATTATTAAATATCTTATTGAAAATATATTCAAATAAACAAACGGTTTTTCATTCATATATATTAGGTATGTCATTTGTTTCCCTATTACTGTTAGAAAGTTAGTTATTTCATCAACTAAATAATCTCATCAATCAAATCGAGATTATCTTCTTCAGAGTCTAATTTTATTTCCGTTTGAATTCGATATAATTGTAATTCCGTAAATACTTTCCATAAAAAATATTTTTACTTTTCTTTTAGTATTTAATATTAAGATTTACTTAAAAGATCTAAGTTATTTACAATTTCAAAAAAAAATAAAAATCACCTCACATATAAAAATAATTAGCTATATTCAAGATTCTAATATTGCAAGAATTAAAAATTCTAAAAACATTTTTAAAACTTTAAAAACACCGGTAATCTGAGATTTTTTTGTTATTAAATTTATAAGAAAATCACAAGAGGTTAACATCTACTAGATACGTAATACACTTAATATGTGTATATTCAAGATTTTTGGATTCCAAAACTTTAAAATTCTAAAAAAAAAAACTTAAAAGTTTAAAATCTCTAAAGATCGATAATAATCTAAGATGCTAAAGAAATGATTTTTTTAAATATATTTTATGTCATATTTGTTTTTAATAATTTCTTTAACAAAATCGAGATGATATTCTTCAGAACCTAATTTCATTTCCGTTTGGGTTCAATATACTTATAACTCATTGTAAATATTTTCAAAAAAAAAATTCCTTTTCTTTTAGTATATAATATTATGAAATACTTGAAGGATGTAAGTTTTTTAAAATTCAAAAAAAAAAAAAAATTCACTCCGCTTTTAATAAAAATTATCAGTTATATTCAAGATTCTAAAATTGAAAGAATTTAAAATTCTAAAAACATTTTTAAACCTTTAAAATCTCAAAAGTCCGATTATCTAAGATTATTTTTATAGTTAAATTTATAAGAAAATCACATCTACTAGATTCGTAATACACTTAATTATGTGTATATTCAAGATTTTTGGATTCTAAGAATTTAAAATTCTAAATAAATTTTTTTTTTTAATTTTAAAATCTCAAAAGGTCGATAATAATCTAAGATGTTAAAGAAATGATTTTTTATAATATATTTTATGTAAGTAATTTGTTTCTCTATTACTGTTTCAAAGTTAATTATTTCATCAAGTAAATAATCACATCAATCAAATAGAAATTATCTTCTTCAGAGCCTAATTTTATTTTCGTTTAGCTTCTGATATAATTGTAATTCCGTAAATATTTAAAATAAAAATAAATAAATCTCTGGCTAGGCAACCCTTTATGGGTCTTGGCCTACTGAATTGGTTGCTGTCCTGATTGGAAACAGGACCGAGGAGTCAAGTGGTTATCTCAACGCAATCTCAACAACCTTCGTTTCAGTGTTCTTAACCGAGATTCGCTGCTTCTCAATCAAGCAGCTACTCATTTATCCTCACGAGGCTGAGTGAAGCCCGTTCCAGACCCTATACTTACAGAAAAATTTCTGAGTATAGCCGGAAATCGAACCCGGGACCTCCTTGTTGGCAGCCAGCCATGCTAACCACTACACCAAGGAGGCGGTTCCGTAAATATTTTCCATAGAAAATATTTTTACTTTTTTTTAGTATTTAAAATTAAGATTTACTTTAAGGATCTAAGTTTTTTACAATTAAAAAAAAAAAAATCACCCCACTTTTGATAAAAATAATTAGTTGTATTCAAGATTCTAAAATTGCAAGAATTTAAAATTCTAAAAACATTTTTAAAACTATTAAAACACTTGTAATCTGAGATTTTTTGTAGTTAAATTTAAAAGAAAATCACAAGAGGTTAACATCTACTAGATACCTAATACTTATATAATTATGTGTAAGTATATTCAAGATTTTTGGATTCCAAAACTTTTAAATTCTAAAAAAAAATCTTAAAAGTTTAAAATCTCAAACGATCGATAATAATCTAAGATGTTAAAGAAATGATTTTTTATCATATATTTTAGGTAAGTATGTCATTTGTTTCCCTATTTGTTTTATTGAGTTAGTTATTTCATCAAATAATCTCATCAATCAAATCGAGATTATCTTCTTCAGAGCCTAATTTTATTTCCGTTTGGGTTCGGTTCGATATAATTAAAATTACGTAAATATTTTCCATAAAAAATATTTTTACTTTTCTTTTAGTATTTAATATTAAGATTTACTTAAAGGATGTAAGTTTTTTACAAATCAAAAAAAAAATTCACCGGAATTTTTGGATAAAAATTATTAGCTATTTTTGTTGTTAGATGTTGTTAGAGTTCGTGGATGTGATGTGAATTTTTTTTTAAAATTTTGTTTAAAATCTCAAAAGGTCGATAATAATCTAAGATGGTAATTGGTTTTCCATATTTGGGTTCGATATAATTAAAATTCCGTAAATATTTTCCAAAAAAAATTTCAATTTTCTTTTAGTATTTAATATTATGATTTACTTAAAAAATGTAAGTTTTTCTACTATTCCAAAAAACAAAATCCTTCACTTTGGATACAAATTTTCAGTTAATTTCATTATTCTAAAATTAAAAGAATTTAAAATTCTAAAACATTTTTAAAACTTTAAAATCACAAAAGACCGATAATCTAAGATGTTAAAGAAATGATTTTTTAAATGTTATTTTATCTCCCTCTTCTTCGAAATCTCATTTCACTAATCCCAATTTCCAATCCTATTTGTGTCTATCCCGCTTTAAATTCACTAGTTTACCTACTCCCACTTAGCGTCCTAACATTCCAGAAAAAGAGATTTATTTACAAATTAGGCTGCAATTCCTCATCAGCCGTCCAAATAATAACGCCAGATTTTGTGGCTATTAGTAAAAAGTACATGTATATATGGGCGCCAGTAGGACTCCAGAGCCGAGGCCAGAGTGTTGGGAGCGCAAAAAAGCGCCCCACAACTGTGCAATGCGATTAAGAAAGAATAATAAATACATATTATAAACAAAAAAATATATATATAAAAAAGTTAACATTAAATTGTATGAGATGATGGAGGAGGTATCAGTCAAAGATAGAATCACAGGTTTCAATAAAACACCTTTAATAAAACGTTTCGGCCTGAATTTATTTGGCCCTCTTCAGTTAATTAGGCTGCAAAATTTACAAATAGATGTTAATTGATATATTTTATACAAAATTACAAGTTAACCAAGCTGGTTGTTCAGACTTACAGTTATACACAAAATGCGGTACACATATGTGACCGAACCAAGCCTTGTCAAAAATAAAAATTTTTAGCTTCATGTAAATTTATAACGTGCCTGGACCCAAAAGTTTCAGAATGAAAGTAATGAGTTTATATAAATTTTTTTCAATATATTATATTATAATTAAATATTTGACCCTTATGGGAGGTCATTATAAATCTCATCATTATTTATTTACAATCAAAAGTCCAAATTAGAATTTAATTACTTTTAAATTCACGAAAAGGGACAAGATAGATTGAATAATGGAATTGAAATAATTATCGGAAAAGATGTTTTTTTTATTTAATTAGCTTTTTCCTCTTATTAAAAACAAGGACTAAAAGATGATCAAGGACATTAGATGGTGGAGAAGTAATCTCCGGAGTCGAAGCTCAAAAACAATGTATGCATAAATGCATGTAAAATAAATGGTTTAATAAAAAAATTTTTAAATTCACATGCATTCCTTACATTAAAACATTAAATGTTAAAAAATAATAAAATTAGTTTAAAATGAGCTGGCCACCGCAAAAAGATCATTTGTCGAGGAAGGCCAGCCCAGCAATGCACATAAATTTAAACTTATATTCTTAATCAATTAAGGCCAGGTGACGTCCGGAAAGTCCGCCTCATATAACTAGAAAAGTTAAAGCTTAGTCTACTCCTTCTAGCCTATATCGAGCTTAAGTTTCGTCTTTCGTATCTCTGAGACTTATGGTTGCGAAACGCAGAGGGGTACATACGTACATACATACTTACATACGAACACACTGACCAATGTATTTTTGGCCTCTGGTGGGCCACAATTTCCGGTTTTATGTTCTAAACCCGATTTCCAACTATTAAGGGTTACAAAATGAAATTAACTTTTTTATCTCTGAGATACAAGTTCTCAAAGAGTCAGGACTCAGACAGGCCATCACAATACTTTCCAATTATATTCTATGAATATAAATGTGAAAATAAAAATAAGCCTATTTCGCTTGAAACTTTTTTAGTATAATATATTTTAAATCGCAGGGAAGTGGATAAAAAATCAAACAACAGAGTTAGTTATTCAATTTACCAGACGTTTCATCACTTTATTGAGACTTCATCAGTGGCTGTAAATAGTGAACGAAAGAGATACAAATTTATTTTCCTTACATAGTTAATTATACCACAAATTCTTTGGAAAATAGGTTGTTATTATTTATTTATTTTACCTCATTCAATATAACTCTTTGTCAAAAATCTCTCAACTATAAGGCAGCCAGCAACGAACATTTTCCATTAAAACACAATTAAAACATTAAAAAAAAACAATATTAGATTGTCTTGTCTTCACATAAAATAAAAGATAGAAATAACTATAAACAATTATAAAATGAATCAGAACACACTTATTGGGCATTCTCGAAGATCAAAATGTTATAAGACAAGACTGATTATTATCTACCTAATTCAATTAATTGATTGTAAACTCAGCTTAAATTTTCTACATTTGATCTAAAATTGATGGTGTCATTCTTTTTAATAAAATACATTTCACTGATATTTCTCTTCACGAAATTTGCTTCTCTATCCAAGATATCAGTATTTTCAAATAGAAAATTATGATCAGTGTTGAAATGGTGAACAGCTAAAGCTGTTTTGTTCTCTTTAGCTATTTTATTAATCTTGCAATCGTTCTTGTGTTGTGCTAATCTTTTTGAGAGTCTTTGCTTTGTTTGTCCAATATAACATTTGTTACACTCGCAAGGAATCTTATATATTACATTCTTTTGATCCAAATGTTCTATTTTATCCTTTAAACTGGAATAGATGGACCTTATATTTTTGATGTTATTGAAAAATTTTTAATATAATAATTTCGATATCTCTCTTGACCCAGAGTCTTTGTGTATCATCAAACTTAATTTTCGATTTTCATTATTTTGAATATTTATAGGATATAAAATAAATGGATGAAATATAAATTAGAATAGGGTCCAGTGGGAGTGTCACGACAATTCTGACCAGCCTCTGATTGATGGACCATGTCACTGCCAAAGCAACAACAAACAACAACAAAACAATAAATAGAACAACTATAGATATAAATGGTGAAATATTATAAATTAATTATCTCCATTCGATTATCGTTTATTTTTTGCCTGTTTTAATATAATATTCATTGAATTTTGTTCTCCCTTTCTCTATACATATATTCTTTTGTTTTAATATTTATTGAACTTTAAAGTGATTTTTTTCACTATTGTTTTTTTTGTCGTCGTTTTTTTTTGTTTTGTTGTCAAAAAAATGAATTAATAAATGTTTTGTTTATTTGATTATATTGTGGCAATTTATTGGTCCAAGTTCGTTTTAAGAGAATCCGTTCCAAGAAGAAAGGAAGAAAGGTCCGTGTGATGGTTAGCACTCAAGAAAAAAATATAAAATAATTTAATTATTTATTTAAATAAAGAAATATAAGAGAAAAATTAACTTGGATACAATATGAAAATATATATTAAAATGAGACTCTGAATCCATCGATCAAAAAAATAGAGGTACAGCGGGGTTTTTTTCGCGGATGGGAGGAATCTTCTAACGACACCCTGCTGCCCGTACCCACTAAACCTTCCCACTCTCTCGTCAGCCTTGTTCCTTCCCACGGGACCGCCTCCGGCATTACATCGAGGGAAGAGGCCTCAGCTTGTAGCTCTTGCTTCAGTTTCTCAGTCTTAGACCTCTTCGTCCACAGATAATTCAAGTTGAATCGGGTCTTGATTTCTTAGCCTTTCTATTTTTCGAAGTTCTTTCATGGTCTGCGCCGCAAAAGTTGCGACGGCAGACAATTTAAACTTAGAGTCCAACATATGCAACACTATGGTTTCTGGGATGGGCTCCTCGCCCAGCACTTCAAACAGCTCATTGCACTCTAGTACGAAGCGCGGGCAGCGGAAGAAAACGTGCTCCGCGTCTTCATTAGCACACCTGCAACAGGGGCATTCGGGAGTGTCTTCGTGACCGAACCTGTGCAGAAGTATCCATGTCCGCTTAGTAGTTGGGTGAGGTAGAAGTCTACCTCACCATGGGGACGTCCAATCCACAGCTCAATAGTTGGGATAAGGCGGTGAGTCCATCGCCCCTTCACCGACTGATCCCAGATTTCCTGCAATTGGTTTAGGGAGCCGGATCTTATTACTCCCGGTCTCCCTCTCTCTCTCTCTCTAGATACGTACTTCGCTGTTCGCTGGCTAGTATAGTAATGGGTAGCATCCCAGCAATAACGCAAACAGCGTCGCACGAGACAGTACGGAATGCGGTCGCCACTCTTAATAGTGATGAGCGGTATACTGATTCAATTTTCCGGGCCAGTGCTTTGACCTGCAGTACATCACCCCAGAGGTACAGCGGGTGCGTGAATCTTAGTGTAGGAGTGTAGAGACTCGTCACAGATGCTGCTCATGGTCAACTAAACTCGTCGCTTCTCCTAGGTTCCATCTCACGCGAAAAAGATAGGAACAAATAAGTTCACTACCATCAGGGCTGCCAACCTGTGAAAGAGAGTGGGTCGAGAGTGGCTAAAAAAGAATATTTATGGAGGTACAATGGTTGCCATTAATTAGGGGTAGGGGGCTTGTATCATTACAATATCAATGAATAGATTTTTTTAATATAGAAAAATTTGATCTTTACTCATTTGAGCAATATATGTATTTTTACTCATTATAGAAAACTATTTCCATTAAATACATGGAATAAATAAATAATTTCAATTAAATTGAAAATTTCGAGAATTTATACACATGCACACAGAAATTAACAAATACATTTAAAAAAATAAAAATATTTATGGAATATGTTCTCGAGGTCATAAAAAAACAGTTGATGGAAATAATTAAATATGTCAACTGAAATATCCTTTATATGCTAAGATGTTATATGGTATTCATGGTGACTTTTTTGACGAAATCTTCGTTTACAAAAGTCACATTAAAATTGTGATTGCCTATCATATTGCAGTTGTGTCTGTAATTTTTTCCGCATCTAGGACACTTAAGGCGGGTTCACACGGGGTCGTGAAACGGGCAATAGCACTACTTGATTTGCGCATCCGCTACGACTTGCTTATTCAACACAGTAATCCACGAGCTTTCCCAGTTCACACGAAATAAGTGCTCAGGTTGGTCGTTAATTTTTCGCCCATTGTTCAATCATGGCAGATGCCGAAACAAATTTGCAGCGTCCTAAATCGGCGTTAGATTTCTGAAGTTTGGGGAATAGAGAAGTTGAATCCCTTCTGAAAATCAGCTGAAAGATTTTTTATTTTGATTGAATGAGGGAGCACCTTTAAAGCAGTCCTATCTGCTTCGCAATTCGATTTTCGGATGCAAGTTCTCCCTTCGAGAGTAGCTGAATTTTTATATATTGAAAGAGACAATAAAAGAGTATATAATAAAGTAGTAGTAATAATAAAACTATAGTCTCTTCTTCTTCTTCTTCTTCTTTATAGGTGCGAACACCTGTTTCTCCATCATATATTCAGTCATCAGGGTAATAACTCTCTTCTCATCTTGTCTTCGGCCTTCCAAGGCTTCTGACCCCTCGGGACGGTTTTTTGCCAATATTTTCGAAAATTCCGATCGGCTTAACATGCAAGTCTCTACCACCAAGACAAAATGCATAGCGATTGCAAAAGCTTCCATTAGGTGTAACTTAGTCTTCACAACAGTCCAATAGAACAAGTCCCAAGCTTTAACTATCTGGGAGTTCAGATTTCTACCAAACGAAACCTTAAGGAAGAAGTATAAAATCGCAAGTCATCAAAGGAGCAAAAATTTCGGGCTGTCTATCCAATCTAGTTTGGAAAAATAAGTTTATGTCTCCGGACAACTGAGATGAAAGTTGTAAGAGCCATCCATTCGAAGACCCTGCATAATAAAATCCGTAGCTAACACCCTAGGCAAATAAGCGATCTTCAGGACATAGTCGATTGGGTTCATGTAAGAAGATGTTTGGCTGCCCATGTAGACAGAATGCAAGTCGATCTTCTATCGAAAAACTGTCTCGTTATAAAGAGTTTAAAAATTTATAATTCCAGCAGAAGACACACTCTTTTATTGTCTCCTTCAATAAATAATGTCAAGTTAATCCTAATAATTTCGAGCTGTGCTGATACTATACTATATATAGATCACTTGGTTTAATATCTCAAAAACGGCTGAACTATTTTATTAAAAAAAATAGAACAAAAACATTGCGTTTTGCTCTAAAAACAAGCCATAATGACTGACCATGATAAAAATTTATATTTTACGAGATATTAATGATTTTGTAAAAATGTCTATTAGTACTTTACCAAATGTTGTGTACGCTCTACCTCAAAAACTAGTGTGAATATCAAAACAAAATTTCACAGTTTTGATCCATTGACGCCACGATGCTTTCTCAAAAGTTTCTTGAGGGAAGATTTTCTATCAGTTTGTTTGTTATTTCCAAGAATGTTTATCATTCAAATAACACGATGATTTTAAGTCAGCTCAGGCATGGTCACAGTAATTGATATATTCGGAATATAAAAACAACACTGAAGAAAGAAGATGTGTTAGATTAATCTAAATATGATTTACATCATCATTTAATCTCTATGAGGTGTTTCATTCGTCTTATACCCCAATGTCCTAAGACATGAGATTGAATTAGATCCTCTCTGCGGGCACCTCACTCACATGGGCCAAGAAGAAGAATTCTTTGGCCTGTTATCAACGGGATCGGTCAGGATGGACTTCGGTACTTGCCTGGCTGTGCCCCCGCGTCGCGGGTCTTAGTTCCTTTCCAAGGGGTGCAAGTGTTTGATGTGTTTGTGTGAGGATTCGAATGCATAGCTAAAACAGAAATAGTGACGTTAATTTTCGATACGCGGACATACGGCCTATATTAATACATAACAGTGTCATTTTAAGACTCACAAGGCTAGTCACCTACAAAACGAACTCGTCTGTTCTTTCATCTAGTGACAACTGCATTGTACAGTAGTTAGTTTTTGTAGTTCTATTCTAATTTTGAAAAGGAGAACATGGAAAGTGTTTGTGCTCATTCTTACATATTGAAAAAGTTCTCATCGCAATTCCGCAACTTATTATAAAGCAAATTAAATTCACCATGGATCAATCTAGATCCATTAACAACATAAACCCATAATCTTGCTTCACGTGTATGTTGTAATAAATCAAGTCTCAACCGAGTATTTTCGGAGAGCATTATTTTTTTGGCTAACGTTGACAAGACATCTCCCACGGTGCACTAAGGAACAAACTGTAGTTACTAGGAGACCCACGAGGGCAATGTCGCCACTTGTACCGAGACTCACCAAGCGACTCGCTTTGTCACTAATCACCTACCTCTGGTGTGGTCTTAGCCTCAGGTATTTCCACTAGATCTTCGCAGTATATTATTCCTTTAGTGGAATTTAATTTTTAGTGTGGTTTCAACTTTAACTGGTGTTGCAGCCGAAACTATTGTTGGGTAGCAGTCGGCCACAACACACTTTTTGGTTATCGAAAATTGACTGTATGGATTACGAGGTAGCCGTTTCGGCTACTCCCTTTAGATAATTCCAGCTGCTTGGGAATAATAGGGATGTGGTACTCACCCGTTTTGTGCTCGAACACCCGCTAATGGACTACAGATAAACGGAGGTGGCCACCTTGCGTCTTGTGTCTTCGTGTCAACACACATATATTAGCGACCGACTTGTACTATGTCTTCGATACAAGTGGTGTCACCACTAGGGAATAGGAGAAGGGGGGAAGACGGCACAGTTCGAAATTGACCCTAGTTAGCCAACCTATGAATATATACGATTCGGGCCCCAACAACTGGTATTTCATTTGTAAAACTAGCTAATTTAAGTAATGATCTCGTTTGTTTATTGTCATACTTTTCGACTAAAATCGAGCCATTACATTATGTTTTTAACTTGGCCTGAAACTTAATATGTTATTACTTTATTAATTTTAAAAGATGATTCCTTATTTAACCTTTGGCTAGTATCCGAATGATTGATAACTAAACATTTTGGCTCAGGTTTCGATGTGGTTGGATGTGTTTGTGAATGAAAATGTAACTAGGGTATATGAGGTGAGTTGAGGTGAATTGGCTCTGTTAGCACTTTAGCACTTACAATATCTTCCATATGTGGTGAATGTAACTTGGTGGAGTCCTCTCTCAATGCTTACAACTAGAATTTACTGACTCGAAATTTACTGATTTTAAACTTAAGAAGAAGAAAAAAATAAAAAAATAAAAAAAACTTAAGTCTAGCTAAAAAATGAATAAAAGAAGGATTGATTTTATGAGCGTTTCAATACCAGTGATTAATTTAAAATAATTGTTTCAAATTTTAACAAATGTGAATTTATTGAATTCTTGTTTGAATTTAACATATGATAAGAAATGATTTTAATTTGGAGGAATTATCTATGATTTCATGTTGAACGTTTTCCGAATCCGCTGGATCGATGGTTTTATTTATAAGGATATTGCTACAAGAAGAAGTTGCACCAAGAAGGTACAACCTCTGTAGTCCCCGGTGGACCCTTGTATCGAGAAGATAAGAAGAGATTTATGGATTGGGTAGGAGTCTAAGGTATCTGTGGATGCTGGTCTTGTAAGATTGAAGGTTATAATTTGCTGGAAAGACGGTCGGGGAAGAGAGTTCCAGTCTCTAGATGTCATAGGGATAAATAAATTGGCAAACGCGTTTGTTCGGTTAATATCCAGTTTAGTGCGTAGGGGTGTTGAATCTTGGAAAATCGTGTATTTCGCGCAAATGAAACCTTTGGTGGGATTATCGATTTTATTTCGTCAGAACAAAAGCTACGGTAAGACAGTATCTATAAAAAAGGGAAAGGACGGAGACAGATCTACGATGGGCTAGGAAGTTGAGAGTGTCAGTTAATGCGGGATCGCCTATAAGTCTGATAGCCAGCCTCTGAATTGCATCTAAGGTATTAAGAGAATGCTTGGAGGCCCCTCTCTACAGATGAGAGCAATATTCAAAACAGGGGCGAATTTGAGCCTTGTATAATATAAGGAGTTGAGTGGGGGTGAAAATGCGTTTAATTCGGAAAAGAAAGCCAAGCTTACATGCTGCAGCTTTTGCTACTGAGATAATATGGTCATTCCAAGAAAGGTTCCTTCCTTCAAAAATGGATCTTCAATGGGGACACCGTGTCCCGTTGATTCTCCGTTCTTCAAGAGATAGATGGAATCAATATAGGTTTGGCTGCTTAAATCACCGATTTGTGCTCGGGACTCATCTCATTCAATAGAAATGATTTTTATTGATGATGATAATTATTATGTATAGATCGAAATATGGTATGATAGAATAATATATCGTATCTAGCCTAGTTCTTGCCATCTAATAACCTTTTACTTACATTTTTTAATAATTTTTATATTTTTATTCATTTATTTATTTATTGCCTTTTTTGACTCTTACATGATTACATTTACATAAATAATTTATTATGATTTAACAATATTTTTTTTTAAAAAGAACCGTGTTTGGCGGCCCTATTTTATTTAAATTGAATTGGCTAAGGGGCCAGTAAGGGGAAAATAAAAAGTTGAAATAAAAGTCAACTTCTATTTGTTACTTTATTTTGGGCAGACGTAATCGATATTTTAACAACGTTTCGAGCGCTATACCGCTGCTCTTCATCAGTGCACGTCAACTGGAAAAGATCATTGTATGTTTTAATTTTTTTGTTTTAACATTTATAATATTACTAAATATATTATTATTTTTTATATTATATTTCTAATATTATTATTTATTTTTAATTTTCCAAGAAGATTTTTGTGCCAGACTTGATCGAAGGCCTTTGAAATGTCTAAGCCTATTACGAAAGTCTCTTTACCAGTCTCTAGTGCTTTATTCAATATATGAGTTATATATGCTAAAATATCGCCGGTGGACTGAAATTGTCTAAACCCGCATTGACTATCTTATTGACTAATTTATTAGATTCTAAATGGTGAAGAACTTGCTCATTAATTTTTTTTTCTATGATTTTAGAAAGTTATGGCGATCGGATAATTGGCTACATTTGAAGAATCACCCTTTTTTTTATTGGTTGAATTCTTGCTATTTTCTAGCTCCCCGGAAATGGGCCAGAGGTGTATGAAAGCTTGAAAATTTTTTAGAGAATAGGAGCAAGTTCAGGAGCGCAATTTTTTATTATACTGGTCGGAATGTTGTCTGGTCCGGCGACTGAATCAACATTTAGGTTTTTAATTACTTTTAGTATTTTTGGTATTCTGAATTTAATAACCGACTTAATATTGGTGCTAGCGGCATAGGGCGGGGGTCAAGTCCCTTGTCGTCTAGGCTGGAATTGGTCGCGAAGAATGAAGCGAATGCTTCAGCTTTAGCGAGGGCGTCTGTGGCTATTGAGCCGTTGGCAAGATTAAGGGTTTGGATGAGTTGCTAGTTAATTTTTTCTGAAATGCCAGAATTCTTTTTTGTTAGCAGGACAGGCTGATAGTCGGTCAGCCCATTTTTCATCTAGAGACTTCTTGGTTTCATTGATAATTTTGTTACACTGATTACGAGATTTTGAAAAAGCGATTCGTTTGCTGTTCGTTTGGTAGGAAAGCCATTCATTGAATGCTTTATTTTTTTCCCGAACGGGTTCGGCGCATCGCTTGTTAAACCAGAGTTTTGAATAGATTTTCCCATTTACATAGGGAACAGAATTACTTCTTCAAATACGGAAGGACATTCAGAATCGTTTTTATTTATTAATGCGTCATTCCACGGGAATTGTCCAAAGAAGCTACGCATCTCATCGAAATCGGCTCTATCAAATAGCAATATTTTTCTATTAATTTGCTGGCTCTTAGGCTTTGACATGTCGAAAGTACAATTAATTTTTATCAGGGAGTGGTCAGATTTATTCAGAGGGGCAAACTCGATACTATTTCTTTATGAATCAACAATACTGCTACTTTTGGTAAAACCGAATTTGCTAAACTCCCCTAAAACTATCATGAGTTTCTATCAGTAAAAAAAGAAGAGAAACAAACCTCCTTCAAGACCAAGCTGACTTCCAAATGACGCAAACGAATATTATTCTGGACCCCGTCGACCTGGTTGGCATTGGTCTCTTCTTCCGGGGTCATTTTAAATTTCTTCCAGGGTATCCGAATGTTTAAAAATTCTTTTTCTAGTCTAACTTCACAATTTAATTCTTGATAACTGAATTTCACTTTTTGTGAATTGCAAAAAAAACATTGCACCGATGATGTTAGATTTTTACGATTTTGTTTATTTTGTAAAGCATTCAATGAATGATGCGATCCTCTTTTATTCCGCCCGTGAGTAATTGTGATACTACCTGCGAACCTAATAATACCTCAACGGAACCCCCTTTATTGAAATCGGGGTCTGGTATTTTATTTTATTATGTTGTGCTTGAAGCCCAATGAACTGGTTTTCGGTTATACTTCGACAAGTCCTGAGTGGTGAGGGGCGTAGGGAGGATGAAAAACTCCAATTAATGCCGTTGTTGGCCAAACTGGTGGAAGCTGAAGTTTCTAACTGTGTCAGTGTCTTTAGGTCCTTTTTTAATTGCGCATTGGCACCTAAAAATGTTCTTCCACAATCAGAATACACAGAATGAGGTAGACCCCTTCTGGAAATTTATTTTGGTTACAACCTTTTTGAAAGCAGCCAAAAAATTCTCACTAGTAAGGTTTGAGACCAACTCTAAGTGTATTGCTTTAGTGGCGTGGCAAACCAGCACTAGGACGTAACTTTTTTCAAGGGTAATTTTTCTTCCTGCCTTGTATTGACAGAGAAGTGGCCCTGCATAATCTACGGAGCAATTGGAAAACGGGTGTGAGGGGGTTAGCCTCGACAATGGCAATGGTGCCATAATTTGCTCAGCAAATATTGGTTTGTTCCTGAAACAAATCAAGCATTTTCCTATCACCTTTTTAATTAGCCTGCGCAGTCGCGGAATATAAAACTTGGTTTTAATGAAACGGGATAAAAATTTGCACTGAGCAGAAAAAATATAAATTATTATATTAGTTTATCATAAGGAAAGTGAAAGGGTTCTGGTAATAGTATGATAGGTGACTGACTTAAATTGTTATTTTCTAACAAAACCAGCCTCCTTTTTACCCTTAAAATATCTTGAGGGTCCAAAAACGGATTTGCAAGCCATGTGACCATTTGACAGGTGTCTTTCAAAAGAATCATATTTTATAGGATCTACCTTCAGCGATTGATCTAAAACTCCATGGCTTATTCGCCAATGGACCTAAGGTGATTAAAGAATTAGGAATAATTGGGGGAATTTCCTTACGCGTACTCGAGCAAGCACCCAACAATATGAAACCCAATTTGCTTTCCAACGCTACTGGTGAATCTGGATGCGATCCTCTTTTTATTCCGCCCGTGAGTAATTGTGATACTACCTGCGAACCTAATAATACCTCAACGGAACCCCCTTTATTGAAATCGGGGTCTGCTAAGCGTAAGACCTTTAAGTGGGGAAATTCGTCTGCGTTAAATTGAAAATTATCCAAATTCTCGCAAATCTTCTCCACTACGCAAGCACTACAATTAATTTTTTCGTTGGACCGGAAACGAGGATTGAATTTTACATCAACCGAACCAGTTACATGAGAATACATCTTGTCACCTAGACCATAGACTGGAGTGTTTTCTCTTTTACTTTATCCAATGCGAAGCATGGGAAAAAGTATTGGAATCGCTCTCGCGGCAAACGCGACTTCAAACAGTCCTCAGGTAAAGACTACGGAACCCATAGACTCAATTAACGTCACAAATTGAAGTATTCAATGAGATTGAATTTTAGCACGTGACGGTTTTGCCAAAATTACATGAAATCTCGTCGAGAGGCCAACAAGTGCCATTTTTTTTGGAAGTGCGTGGGGATGGATGGATGGATATATGTATGTGTGTGTGTTATCGTTTTTTTCGTCCACGATTTTTTCCACATCTTTGCGCTGATTGAAATGAAATTGAAAACCTACCATTAGTTTAACAAAATGAAGCGCTGATTAGTTTTTGGTACATATCGGTCCAGAAACATTAGTAGTTTATTTCAGTACTTTTTTAGTTTTTTCTAAATATCTTGAAAATGACTTAACCAATTTTGATGAAATTTAATATCCTAATTAAGTAAGTTAGGGACCACAAAAAAGGTTAAATAAAGTTTTTAGTAAAATCATATTTTAAAGCACTTTACTCTATAGTAAAATAGTACTTTTTTTAATTTTAAATTCATTAAAATTTATTCATTTGATCGTTTTAATATAGCTCATTTAACCTAACTTAAGTAAGAATGGTTAGGCTTCTCACTGTGAAATGGCAAAAATTTGGGAGGAAATTTTATAAGTAACCATAGCAACCGCGTTGTTTTCTTATCCGTTACCATTGCTGACGACATGGAGGAATCGACTTAAAATCAAAAATAGCTATTGATTCTCATCTAGTACTTGAGGAATGACCATTCTATATTGGATTTTTGACGTTTCGGTTTTTATTGGTAACCATTGCTGAAGACATAGAGGAATCGAGTTAAAATCAAAAATAGCGATTGATTTTCATCTAGTACTTGAGGAATAACCATTCTATATTGGATTTTTGACGTTTCGGTTTTTATTGGTAACCATTGCTGAAGACATGGAGGAATCTACTTAAAATCAAAAATAGCGATTGATTCTCATCTATTACTTGAGGAATAATAATTCTACATTAGATTTTTGACCCTTCGATTATTATTGGTAACCATTGCTGAAGACATGGAGGAATCGGCTTAAAATCAAAAATAACGATCGATTCTTATCTAATACTAGAGGAATAACCTTATTGCATTTCATTTTTGATGTTTTGACTATTAATGGCAAGCTCTACTGAAAACGTGGAAGAATCGACTTAAAATCAAAAAGACTAAATTCTTTTATGGCAAACAACTCAAGCTTGCCTTATCAATTAACTGAAAAATGACTTGTCTCTCCGATTCATAATGCTTCTTTAATACTTGCAAGGCGATCGAGAAATTGGCATTAGTCATTGTCAGCCCTCTTATTTTATTCAAGGCCGTTCCTTTTAGACTATTCTTCAAATAAATTAATTTTTCGGTGTCTGAAAGGTTGGCCTGGTTTTCTACTTGTACTTTAAATAGATCATAAAATTCCAGCCACTCATTGAAGCCATCAGAAAATGTTGGCAAATTAATGCTTGGCAGGTTATTTCTATTAAAGGCTA
>JALMQS010000161.1:3222706-3300879 GCA_024734495.1 Forficula auricularia | reverse complement strand
GACATGCAGAGAGATCAGCTTAAAATCTAAAAATCGATTCTTATCTAATACTAGAGGAATAACCTTATTGCATTTCATTTTTGATGTTTTGACTATTAATGGCAACCTCTACTGAAAACGTGGAAGAATCCTGACTTAAAATCAAAAAGACTAAATTCTTTTATGGCAAACAACTCAAGCTTGCCTTATCAATTAACTGAAAAATGACTTGTCTCTCCGATTCATAATGCTTCTTTAATACTTGCAAGGCGATCGAGAAATTGGCATTAGTCATTGTCAACCCTCTTATTTTATTCAAGGCCGTTCCTTTTAGACTATTCTTCAAATAAATTAATTTTTCGGTGGCTGAAAGGTTGGCCTGGTTTTCTACTTGTACTTTAAATAGATCATAAAATTCCAGCCACTCATTGAAGCCATCAGAAAATGTTGGCAAATTAATGCTTGGCAGGTTATTTCTATTAAAGGCTAGTTTAATATCTTCTAACGTATTTTTTGAAGCAGGGTTATTTCGGTTAATTTCTGAAAATTAAATTTTCAGATCCACCAATATTTTTTGAATAGTGCTGGCACACTTGCTAACAGTGCAAACCATCTCTGATTCTTCAAAAACAATTGCTTCACCATCTTCCTCTTCAAAGTTTAGGCTTAGAAGTGTATCCAAGTTTATTCTTTCTTCACAAAGCGCTTCGGCTTCCCTTATAAAAGCTTGCAATGCAGCGAGATTATTCAAAGTGCCGGAATTTGTTGCTTGTGCAACGGCCGTTGAAAGTCGTTCTGTGTGCAGCTTATAAACTCTGATTTTACGTTCAGCCATATTGCAGTAAATGATAAAAACAGCTGTCTTGAAGAGAAAAAATATTCTAGTACTTTGCACCTTCGTTGCTATTTAATAATAGCTCAAGCGGTGTTGCAAAATCTCACTCTTTTAATAATACAAAGGGCAATCTTGAAATCACAAAAATTTCGAATTTTTTGATTTTCTTCACCAAACCAACTCCTGTTGATTATTAGGCTCAATCTGGACCAATTTATGTATAGATTTAGAATTTGTTGCTAGCTCAGAGATGAAGAAAAGGTTGTGGACTGTATTTATTAATAAAAAAGGCATTTTTATATTTTGATGATATTTAATGAGATGAGATATATTTACATAAATAATGAGGTTCACCTGGTGCAATGATAAAAGAATATCCTATGGTTCGCTTTGTTCCTTATAAATAAGTATCTGTCCCTGGTTCGTGTTGTAATATTAAATCCGTTAGAAATTTTCAGAGTCTCGCGTGGGTCCTTCAAATGTGTATCAATCCAATAAAATCGTAGTCCAAAAGAGAGATTTCCAATTGAGTAGCACGGTCAAATAGTGTTTAAATCAATCAGAGCTTTTGGATATTTTTTCTTAACGAATGGAACGAAACAAAACAGAAGTTTGAGCGCAAGAGGTATTTTTACAAGTGATATGTGTCGACAAGCAGAAAATGCTAGCCGGCACCCGTATCGTTTCTATTGGCTAGACCAAAGTTCGGCCGGATAGAAATCACCTATTTTGAATTTTATACAATTACATTTACATAAATAATTTAATATGATTTAACAATATTTTTACTTTATCCAATGCAAAGCATGGGTAAAGTATTGTTTTTTAATATCATTATTATTAATATATCGTATCTAGCCTAGTTCTTGCCATCTAATAACCTTTTACTTACATTTTTTAATAATTTTTATATTTTTATTCATTTATTTATTTATTCCCTTTTTTGGCTCTTACATAATTACATTTACATAAATAATTTAATATAATTTAACAATAATTTGTTTTTTAATATTATTATTATGATGGAACCAGGCCCCTTAGGGCATAGGCTCTCCCAAATGCTTCCACGCCATTCATTGTCTTGCAACTCGTGTCCAACCCTTTCCTGCAGTTTTCGCCAAATCGTCTGTCCATCTTTTTGAGGGTCTTCCGCGTCTTCTCTCTCTATCCACAGGGCACCATTCTGTTGTTATTTTCGACCATCTGTGATTTTCCATTCTTGAAATATGTCCTGCCCATCTCCATTTCATTCTTTTAATAAAAAGCAATTATATATTCCAATTTGAATTTTTTATAAAGATGATCTATTTTTACTTTGTTTTTCCTTTTTAAATACAAAATAATTCTGACCATTGATCTTTGAGTGGTTTCAAGATGATGCATATTCTTTTGTGTAAGAGACCAGGTTTGTGCTCCATATGTTAATACTGGAATTACACACTTTTTAAATACTTTTATTTTTGATGTTTGGTCTATCTCTTTGTTTTTAGTATGTTTTTTATGGACAGTTCTTCTTCTAATTTCTTCAATCTTTTTAAAAATATAAATTACAATTAGGTAGGAATCTCAAATTATTTTTAAATCCTACCTAGAAATTTATATTTTTAAATTTTTATTTTATTACATAAATAAATATGTATGAAATATTTCAATTTGCCAATAGTAATAGATTCAAATTTTCTTAGAAAATCATAAGATGGTGCCATCTATTAAATCCGATGGAATGGAATATTTGTAATTAAATGTCAGAAGGGTTGTTTTTCACCCCCTCTGGAATCGAACCCGAGTTCCAGTAACAGAAATCCCGGCCATCTGGCTCACCTGCGAAGTGCGAACCTCTCTGACATTCATAATTATGAAAAATAATAGATTTAAATACAAAACAGTTGGAACTGAAAAGTATTATTGACTCTCAATTTTATTAGTTGAATATTGTGTGGTGTGTAATGAGCTTAAAGCATCAAGTACTGTAAAATTGAAATTTTAATAAAATAGAGTAGTTTAATTTCATTTGCAAAATATCCCCCTACATGGATAATTTCTCTCTTCTTGAAAATTATATTTTAATGAAATTCCGAAAATGCTCTCTCTTTACGTCTATTTGATTAATTCCATATTAGTTAAATCAAACTCTTTTAATTTTAATCTTTCCCTCTCTTTGTTTGAGAGAAGCAATGTCAGAAACAACAGCAATAGCAACATCAATAAAAAACTTTCCCGAACAATTGACTAACAAATCAGACCCTTTGTGCCTGCTAAAGTATTCTGACATGTGTATACAACGAATTGGTATATATAAAGAGAATCTGACGTATTCATTTATTCATTCACTGATTCACTCACTGACCCACCCACAGCCCAAACCGCTGGACTTATAAAGATGATATTTGATGTGTATATTATTTTTACGATTTATGGATGAGATAAGAAGGAATTTTTTGAAACTCGAACCCTAAAGAAGGAAAAATGCTCCATAGATTAATACGTTTTCAGAGTTTTATACTGAAAAATGGGGGATTTTTTATTTTGGAGTCTTAAACACAAAAGACTATAGACTATATCTTCTATATTTTTTAATTTATGGACTTAATATTTAGATAGAATAAGTACAAAAAATAAAAACAATAATAAATTTCGAAATTTTGTACACCAAAGGGGTATCAAAAATATATTTTTCATAAAATTAGAAAAAGAATTTTCCTCAATTTGATTAAAGTAAGTAAAATTAGTAAAATTATAAAATATTATTATTATTTATTTATTTTTTTAAGAAGAAACAACTATCAGCTGTTTGTTAAAGCTGGTATTTTTGAGATTAAATTTTTTAAGGGTTGACATTTTCTTTAGATCACACATAATTAATTCTGATCAGCAAGAGGCCCGTTGAAGGCGGGAATTTCAGCTAGAATATAATGTACCTACAAGAGAATGAGTTTTAAGTATCATATTCACTTGTTAGAATGGCTTATTGTATAATATAATTATTTATTACTGTGATTATAAAAATTTTCGGTACCGCGACATTTCAGCCCCCGACAAAATATCCCCGACAAAACATCCCAACAAAATATCCTTCAGACAAAATATCCCCCGACATAATATCTTCTGACAAAATATTCCCCAGTATAAGGGATAATACAAAAGAGATTAAGTGAGAAGCTTATTATCATAGTTTTGAATAATATAAATAGACTTTCATATTTTGGCGGCTAATTAGCCATTTGAAAGTGCTGCTGTCTGTCTTTAGATTTTCTAGCTAACAATTTATTTAATTTTACTATTTATAATAAAGTATTTATCATCTATATTTACTTATTTATCGTCTATGTTTACATTACACAATTATTGATTGTTTGTTAAAAGCGTTATTAATCATTATAGTTAATAATTAATATTATTAGTATAATGTTGGGCGAAAATATAGCGCACCAAACACACCCCGCCCGACGATTGGCTGGTTCGGTTTTCAATGTGTGTTTGATTAGAAAAAAAATGGGAGCCCGAAACACACCCCGCCCGACGATTGGCTGGTTCGGTTTTCAATGTGTGTTTGATTAGAAAAAAAAATGGGAGCCCGAAATACACCCCGCCCGACGATTGGCTGTTCGGTTTTCAATGTGTGTTTGATTAGGAAAAAATGGGAGCCCAAACACACCCCGCCCGACGATTGGCTGGTTCGGTTTTCAATGTGTGTTTGATTAGAAAAAAAATAGGAGCCGGAAACACACCCCGCCCGGACTAAACTTTCGGAGGTTCAGTTAATATATATTCAGTGCAGCTCGGTTGGGTTCGTATAGCTCTTTTTCGGGCTGGCATTTAGACGCTGACGCTAACCGAACCGTCTAAAAACCAGCCCGAAATGGAGATATACGAATCCAAACGAGCCCAACTGAATATATATTAACCGAACCGGAGTCGATTTGGATTACTCATAAGATTCACGAGGGGAAGTGTTATTTTGTCATGAGATATTTTGTCGGGGGATGTTTTGTCGGGGGCTGAAATGTCGCGGAATCTAAATTTTCATACCAATAACTGAATAAGGGTGTAAATTTTGTTTAAATGAAAAAAATATATATAGGTATATAATTATAATAAAATAATAAATAATTTCTATGTAGAATTAACACGCAGAAATTATTGAATAAATTATTTAACTTTCGAGATCACTTAGAGATATTTAATTAAAAATAAAAATCATTGTCTATTTTTCAAAATATTTATTTGTCTAGTGTTGCTTTTTATTCATTAGATAAAGCAACTTCTTTTTTAAATTAAATTCCATTAACAAAGGGAGAAATTCTCCCGAAACCGTTTGGGGTTCTAATAAGCCTTTGAAAATTGTTTTTTTATAAAAAAATTTCTATATTTTATTGCATAACCAACTGCGAAGCCCGCCTTGGACGGGCATTTTGCTAGTCACTGGGCTACGTCCCCTGGACTCTTCGCTGAGTTTTAGAATAATAATATAAATTTAATAATTTTAATAAATTTTATTTTTCATGAACTATTAGTGGATTTTAAAATTAAAATCAACTGGTGTGTTCACCACACGACTTTCATATTTTCATTTATTTGAAATCATCGCGACACTACTAATCTACACCCCCTTCCTTTATTACGTTTTTTTTTATTTTCTCAAAAACGTCTCTAACGATTTTTTTAAAAATTAGTGTATTTATCAAGTGTCATGAGTTATTAGTTGTTTCAAATTTTTAATCCGATTGAATTAAAGGAAGGGGGGGGGTGTAAAGTAGGAGTGTGGCGGCGCGCGCCGCTGATTAAAAATTTGACACAACTAATAACTCATGACACTTGATAAATACACAAATTTTTAAAAAAATTCGTTAGAGCCGTTTTTGAGACGTACATACGTACATATATATGTACACACTGACCAATGGATTTTTGGCCGCTTTTCGGCCTCTGGGGACCACAATATCTGGTTTTATGTCCCAAATCTGGTTTCCAACTATTAAGGCCATCGATTCCATCCACCTAGAAGTTACAAAATGAAATTAACTTTTTTCATCTCTGAGATACAAGCCCTCAAAGAGTCCGGACCCAAACAGGCCATCGCAATACTTCCACCTTATATTCTATGAATATAAATGGGAAAGTAAAAATCACGTCGTCGTCGCGCAAGTATACATATAAATATAATTATTTATTATAATATAATGTAAATTGTCATACAAACACCAATGGCCCTAGAGTTGAAGACGATAATTCAGAATATGAGGACGACCCAGAAGGCCCCCGTGACACCCCGTAATGAACTGATTAACCCAATACCTTAAATTTACTTCTAACTACAATTAAATTTACTCATAATGTAATTCAAATCATCAATATAATGTAATATAATGTACAAGACAATCATAGACTGTAGCACAATTTTTGAAATGATGTTACTATTTTCAGCTCTGTAACCCTTACAGGTTAGTCCTAGAACAAAAATGCATAAGACCATTTTTGCAGGGATTTTAATCAGGTTTAATTTTGTAAATGAAGTATTTTTCTGTAAGAGTGATAGTTTCTGAGATATAACCAAAAAACTGAAAAGGGGGACTTTTATCCCCCCCTCTCCTCGAGCTCGACCTCCACCCTCCGGTACTTTTAAGACTCATTAACCCAAGTCTACGGGAAGCGTTTAAGACCATTTTCAAAACTCTGGGATTTTTCCCATCGATTTGTCTAATTTCACTGTGGTATTAATCAAATTGAGGAATAATTTTTTCGTAATTTCATGAAACATGTATTTTTTACACCCCTATGGTATATACTATAGAAAGTACTCTTTTGAAATTTATTTTTGTCTTTATTTTCCGTACTTATATAATATGGGAAGTTAAAAAAAATACAAACGAGTGAATAAACAACCCTCAATTTTCACCCCCCACAAAAAAATCGAATATTTGATTTATTTCCTTGTCCATTATCTAACTTAATCAAATTGGCAACTTTTTCAATATTTTTTTATAAGGGTTATATAAAACTCCAAATACTCGTTGTTGTTGTTGTTGTTGTTGTTTTCTTCATTTTGGTGTTTTTGTTTTTTATTTCGCGAAATAGGATAATTCCCTTGAGACAGCAGTAGGGGTGTAGGGTGTAGGGGGGGGGGGTGGCGCAAAAGCGAATAAGAAGGCGGATAAAAAAAAGCAGAAACGGATTTTGTTTCATAAGATTTATTAAAACTGCCAAAGAAAATAAACAAGTTGGCGTTGGAATTTTCTTCGTAATTATCCTGTCCAGTTTACGCGCTAGAAATTATTATCTGTCCAATTATTATCCATCCCCATCCCCATTTTTGGTAGATTTTTCTCTTCTTCTTTTTTTTATTTTTTTCTCTTCGCACCTGAAATAAATCAGAAGAGTGTTACAGGGATAATAACCTGAATTGGATCGACTGATTGGCTATTAAATAGACCCAGAGCTGTTTTTACACCCACAGGGAATCCGACGACTGCACCTATAGATTGTTCCAAAGAGCGAGAAATTATTGGAAAAAATATGGATTATAGAATAATTTTTAGAAAGAAAAACTGACTTCAAAAAAATTAAATGCAACAACTAAAATTTTTCGATAAAGTCTCCATCTTTAGCAATGCACTTGGTCCAGCGAGCAACAAGCTTCCGGATGCCTTCCTGATAGAAGGTTTTCGGTTGGTCATGAAGCCACTTTTGCACCGCATCCTGAACGTCCATTGAGTTCGTCGTGGATAATGTGATAGGCAGAACCGTGACTAATGTTTAAAGAAGATCCTACCTTATCTATGGTAACTCGCCTATCTGCTGTAATCATCTCTTGAGCTTGCTGAAGAATTTTAGCTACCTTGACCCACGCAGAATTTACTTGAAATTAAAACTAAACAAATTACTACAGCCATCAGTTTCATTATTGACTTTCGTCTTAAGGACGTTCCCTAATAAATCGATTTTCTTGCAATCATTTTAAAACTTTGAATACACATATTTATAAGCGTCCTTTATACGTAGAAAAAATTTTTAATAGTCCTTGCGGTACTAAATTTGTAAATATTGACCATTGAAATTTGCATATTTAACATGCGAACCCTATCCCGATTGATGTTAAAGCGACTGTTTTATTAAATAAAAATCGTAATTTTTTTGAAATTATTTTGAAAAACTGAGAATCATTAACTGAAGATATAACAAATATTTGTCTGTTAAAATAATTGTATCAAGTGGTATTCGTTTTGTCTGAAAAATGTTAAAAGTTAGGTACTTTTGATGGTTTTCATTTTTCTCTCATGGCACGGCAAGTGAGAGATGGCGACTTGGCAACGTCGCACTAAATTTTGGCACATTCAATTTTTCCATATCTAAAAAACTTCTGCAGCTGGTGCATTTGAGATTTTTAGCTAATTCTCTCAACCTAACTATACTGTTCTCATCTGGAATTTCGCATTGAGCTGTTTCATGAAGTGTTTGTTTTTATTCTTTGTCTTTTAGCGTCAGTAAGAATGGAATGTTGCCAGATCCGAGAAACGACGCAGTAGAAATATTTTTGCCTTTCTGCGCATGTGAGAGTAGGGGAAAGAGTGAACTGCATCTGAGCTAATTAGGGAACATCCTTAAGAAATTATTTTGTTATTCGTCTAAAAGAAATTTTCTTTAATTTTAATTTCATTTTTTTTTACCTGCCTTTCTGCCTCTGTCTCATTTTTTTCCTATACTACCTTCTTCATCTACCAATCCACCAATCAAAACAGAACAAACTTTTTTAATTTCTCTATGCAAATTTTTTTGTGTGACGACGACGAGTTTTTTTCTTATTAATTTATTATATTGAAAGATTTAATCATTTTATTATTATTATTATTATTTTCTTTTATAATTAGATTTTTCAATGTATCTACCTTAAGGTAGATAAATCGCTGGGTGAAAAAGTAAACTGCTAATTTTGAATCACAATTGGTTCATTATAAAACCGATACTTGAGAAATTTTTCTCTTTTTCTTTTAATATATCTATATCGCCTTCTGTAGGTATCTGGCTTTGTGTTTTTAGTGTACGAATACTTTTTACAATTTGTAATTAGTTTAAGAATTATATATCTGGCTTTGTGTTTTAACACCAGACAGTCCAAGGATCAAGGGAATAAATTGTCTACACAAATGGTGTAAATACCATATGTACCTAAATATATGTCTGCAAATAAAGACACTATTATTATTATTTGATTTTATTGCAATTTATCACCATTGCTACTTGAAAACATTCACCTATCCCTTAGAACTTAAATGGAGTGGGACTGGGCTCAGTCGATGCGAAAACCCTGGCCACATGACGTTTTCAATGTCTATTTGTAGAGGAACTTGCTTGCATACGATACGCAGCTCAAAATATTTCAACCAAATAATTGGGGATATGGGATGCGGGACATTTAGAGAGGTCAAACAGCTGGCGGGGGACAGAGTCGAGTGGAGACGGATTGTTGCATCAAACCAGTCTTAGGACTGTATACTTAATGATGATGAATTGTACAAGCCCTGAACATGTTGGCAAAGTCGACGAAAAGTTGGCTGATAAATAAAAAAGTCACACATAAAAACTTTTCCTTATTTTCCTATTATAAACTTTCAAATTAATACAAATTATGGACGAAAATGATAATGATACTAGAAAAAACTTTTAATTATTAAAATTGTCTAATTATATAAAATCATTTGTAAAAGGAACTATTATTAGTGGGGTTTAAAATAAAAAATAAAAATTCTACTCTAGTAAAACGTAGTCTGAGAAATCAATTTAAATTGAATAATCCTGGTCTTTACACAAAACGAAGTATTTTTTCATTAGATCCGCCATTTAATATATATAGGTATAAATGAAAAAACTGTTTCAAAAAAAGTTGCTGCTGTTTAAACATTCAAAATGATATCGCAAAGTTTTTTAATGAAACGCCTCTGGTATTTTTTGATGTTATTATTAAGAAACTTTGTAACACAAAACGAACGATATCATCATCATCGTCTCTTCTCTAATATCTATTGTGAAACTTTATTAAAGAAACATTTTCCTCGTGGTCTTATTAGGTTTCGACAATTTACATCTTTTATTCACTCCCACCACACCACCCCACCCTTCTTTACTTTCTCCAACCACCTGCACACATTTTACTTTCTCATTTACTCTTTCTATCTCATCTACTTGAGTTTTAATCAAGGACTAACAAATAACTTGGCTTTCAATTAAAAAATATATATATATTTATTAATCTAATGTTTGCTTATGTTTAATTGAAAATGGTTTTATTGGATTATTGGATATTGGAGATACTATCTATGGATAATTGTATTATTAATAGCAAGAAATTTATAGGAATACAGCATTTCTTAAAATATATTTTTGAAATCATTTAAAAATATAAAGAAAAAGTAGCTTTTTAGAATCAATAAATTACAACTGATGTTCACTTGTAGTCCAGGCAAATTACGATTTTAACAGTAATTATCTCCCGGTAATGGAATACCTTTATTGGTGCGCCAAAGTTTTTCCCCAAATCTGAATTGTGGAATTTTCGCTGCGCGCCTCAAATTGAGCAAATTTCGAGATTTTTTCAGTTTTTATTGAATAACTTAGCTTCTCGGTAGTGCGGGACTCCGGTTATTTCTCTGTATACCACGCGAAAAAACCACACCCAACTTTTCCCCCGGAAGCGCGGTAGCATTATTTCAGGATGCCAGTGCTTGTTTTTTTCTTAGTAGACCATATTTTTGTCTTCTTCTTTAGACCTGAGGACTTGGTGAATAAAGCGGCTTATTCTGTCCCACTTTTTGCAGTTTTCAAGCATGGTGGGAACCATTGAATATTTGTCGAAAGGTCCCATCTCTCCATACATCTGTGTCCTCAGACCGCTTCATCTTCCATACTCAAACAGGACATGTTCTGTTGTATCTGCTATTTCGCAGTACTCGTCTTGGGTTCTTGTTCATTTTGTGCAGGTATGCCCGAAAACATCTATGTCCTTGAAATAACTCTAAAAATGCTTATCAAATTAAAAATTTATTCATTAGATAAATTAAAGCTCTTTTTACTTCCGCGTTAAATGATAATAATTTCACCTATTTCTTTTCAGTAGAACAGGTACTAGCGCCTGTCAAAAAAACCACGTTATTTCAATTTTTTTTTAAATTGGTACACTGTACTGTGCTATTTGCAAATTTCAGCAATAAGCTATTTTCTGGATAGCAAAAATAAATAAAATATTTGACAATTAAAATAATAAATAAAGTAAAAACTTATTCATTGATACTGGTGTAGGCTGTAGGTGTTAGAAAATTCTCAACGACACTTCCACGCACGAAACAATAATTAATAAAAACCCAACGAAACAGAACACTTTTACGTGACACGTATTGCCATATATGATTCAAAAATTTACACCTGTCCGAATGTTCATTACTCACTCTTCTCGACTAGAGAGCTCGAAGTCTCGAGACACTCGGCTCCCGGAATATAACCGCGGCAAATATATATTTCGTTTACAGTACAATCAAAAAGATTGTATTCCCAACTCAGATATGATGTCGAGTCGCGACCAGAAATCGGGTCCGCCAAAATATTAAATCTTTGTAGATATAATTTATCTCCGAAACTTGGTGGCCAGGCAATGGAAGTTGCCGCACAGGAGATAGCACTTTTTTCTACTCAGGCAACCAAGACAAAAACCATAGAAAAGGTGTGGGAATGATGATATCGGAGAGGCTGAGAATGTATGTGATTGACTTCATCACATACTCGGACCGCGCCGCCCTTATAAAATTCAAAACTAAACCAGTAAACATCAATGTTATACAAGTGTATGCTCCAACAACTGAATTGTTGGAGCAAGAAGTGGAGGCATTCTATGATGAAGTGAAAACTCTTATTAAACTAACCAAAAAGCATGAAATCAATATAGTCATGGGAGATTTAAACGCCAAATTGGGAAGGGCAGAGGTTAACAAATAATTGGCCCATATGGCTTAGGGATAAGAAATGAAAGAGGAGATCGACTACTACAGTTTTGCCAGGAAGAAGACATGAAGGTCATGAACACTTGGTTCCAACACCATCCTCGGCGACTTTACACGTGGAGGGCCCCAGCCGATGGCAAACAGGGGATCATTAGAAATCAGCCAGGGTGTATGGTAAAGTCAAGTGGATGGCCACATCAGAACACGTCAGCTTATTTTTTATTTTTTCTGAAATGCCCAGTAGGTATGTAGGTTACAGAGTAATATGGTCCGACCTGATTATCTGCCGAATTCTTATTATCATATAGGTACTAAAGCGGTTCCATTGTTATTTAATTTGTTTTGTTTGGTTGTAATAAAATCTATCAATAATAGTAATACTTTCTAGATAAGTAGAATTAACTGTTAGAATTATTAAATAAATAATTAATTTGATTTAAAAATCCGCGATTCCAATTATTAATTAGTTAATTTTTGTAATCAAATATATTGTCTGTAGAATTGTTCCCTCAAGTGGTTCAAGTAAATTTGTCGAATAAAGGCCCATGAGGGTTGAAAGTAAATGGCCTATACATGTTTTTAGTTGGCCGTTAACTTTACTATTGATTAGTAATCATGTTGAAAGCGCCATTATATAATAAGCTCCTAAAGGGTGAGCAGTAAGCAAGCAGATACAAGCAAAAGCAAGCAAGCAAGGGCCGGAGGGCAAACTTGTAACAAATTAATTATTTCTCTTGAGATGAGCGCACAAACGAGCAAGAACCCCTACCCCCCCCCCCCCCACTTGCTAACTATTATGTCACGGAAGTTAAACCACGACAGCCACCCAACATGGCCTGACTTCATTTAACCACTTTAACTACTTTATGTCCAATTAAAATATTCAAATTCTTCATCTTTTATTTCTTTTTTAAAAAGTACCTATAAAACGTAACCCTATAGGCCCAGTTGGATATAAACAATCTGAACAAAGGTTCGTTTGACTAATGATGATTGTTCAAGATCACATGATTAGCAATGAACAAAATAGAGGGCTGGCCACTTGAACCATTATCAATGGTAAAAAAATAGGTTGCCAACGCAAAATTCCCTGCAATTTAGTTAGTTATTTTTATGTTTAAATTTTCTAATGGCCAGTGCCTATGTGATATACAAGACCTGGAAATAGCGAAATATTATGATTTTGAAAATGCATACGTATATATTCTTATATATAAAAGCCCTTGTCAGACAGTTCCCGTGGCGCTATCAGGAGAACATGTGGGAGAAAAAAGCAACTAATATTCAATGACAGTTGTTAGATTATCAAATTTTTCAAATAAAAATTAATAATCAATCATCAATCAACATTAAAAATAACAGTATTAACTTTAGTACTATAAACTTTGAATAATTTTAAAGAAATAAATAAAAATAAAAATTATTAAATGTTTACCTTTTAAACATTTATATTTTGGACCTATCAAGTTGTCTCCTATTTGAAAAATTATTAATTTTTTCACTCAATTTTCTCAAACGCTTTCTTAAAAGTAGAGCGTTTACAGAAGAATTCCGTCTCAAACAAGTCTCTAAGTTATATAGAAGCTGAGATATAAACTTTTGAAAATGTCTGAAAAATCGACTTTTTTCAAAATTCAAAACATTCTCCGGTGTCTAAATTTGATCAAATCGGGCTCAAATTTTCAGGATCATCTCTGGAGCAGACGCAGCTCTTATTTTCATTATAAAAATTATATTTAGTTTCCCCCGCGTAAGCCCCCTGTAAATTCAAAAATTCAAAATTTCCCACCCTAGTCTGACAGTTCAAAATATATAAAAGTTTAAATAATTTAAAATCTTTATAACATATATTTATAATTAATTTAAATTTAGAAGATTTATAATGACATTTTATAAACTTTCTCTATTTTATTATACATAAATATTTATAAATATATTCACAAAATTTCACAAATCAATTTATACTCTCTTTAAATTAAAACTGATCTTACAAATCAAGTTTATATAATTAATATTAATTTTCGGCCAAGACAAATTAATTTATCTTTTCATATAATTTTATATATTTACCATTTAACACAATTAAAACCATTTAATTTAAACTCAGACTAGGTTGGTAAAATTGCAGTCTCAAAAAGTAGCTATCCTTATAACGAAGCCGTTTCAATTAGAAACTCGACACCGAATTGCAAGCATTCATTTTCCTTTGTGTGAATTGTTTTTGAGTTCTGGATTCAATTTTATTTATATCCAATATATAAATAAACATCGGAATTTCCATCCCATTGGAAATTAATAAATCCAGCAAACATTCGCTATAGTTTTCGAAGACAACTTTGAAAACAGTTTTCTTTCGCTCCACGAGTGAAAGTCAACCATCTTTCGACCCCACAGCGGGTTTTTATTTCGAAAATCATATCTTCCTTGATGCAACTCGAGGAAATCAATCCATCATCTCATAAACCCACAGTTGGTTTATATCATCTTCATCTTCAGCTTGATCAGGACAACAATCTATCGGCAGCCCAGAAACATTGAATCTGAGGTCCAAATCCATTGTCATCTCGCAACCATCATTTCGCCTAAATCCTGTTAAGTGCACAGTGTATTAAAGTGAACATCTGTTTAGTTTATAATTTCATTAAAATCATATATATAGTATATTTATGAACATATAAATATATTTAAATTTGTCATAACAAATTTTTCTGTAATTATTATTAACATTATTTTAATGAACTTATATTAACTTTATTTCATTATTTTATATTTTTATATTTATACATACATGTTAACAAAAAAAACCCCATTTCAAAGGTCTTCAATAAAAACCTTGAAAACAACAGCAGTCTTCTTATTTCATTGAAAACAATAATCATCAATTGCAAATTTAGTTTACAGTCCCTAAATCGATCAAAAATGTCGAGAAAGAAATAGAAATTAAACCCAGCGACCTATGCGAATCTTTTGCTTGTGGCCATCACTAGTCACTAGGTTCAACCCCCCTCTGCGAGATTTAAATTTACAACTTAAATTAAGCAACCCCCAATAGTTGACAACCCCCGTCAGCTACAATCTCCGTTTCTGATGTACTTTGGAGGAAAAAATCGGCATTAAAATCGGTGACCCACCCCCGCACACTTTCGTCGAAAAGTAATGGATTATTTATTTATTTATTACAAGTTTTGGCCTTCGAAATCAGATGTTTCAAAAAGTAATGGATCTGCCCATTTAAATTATTATTTTAAAAGCCATTAATATTAAATGACAAATAAAATTCAGTAGTTTGCTGGCCAGCATGATGCCCGCTGAAGCATCTGGTACAATTATAAAATGCATAAAAAAATGCATTTGGAAATTTCTTAAAGCATTTCTTAATAAAATATTTCCGATCTAAGTTATCTTGTCACATAACGGATTTCTTTCCTTTATTTATTTCTCGGTTCATTTAGTGTCGAAAAACCATCAAGGCAACATCGAATAAAACTTTACACCCACGCAAAGGTAAACAATCCTTAATATCCATCCTCTATAAATAATATATAATTAATTATGTATAAATAAGGGTGAATATACTCTAAATGTGTTTCTCATGTCAACCTGAAAAAATAATCCAAATAATTTGGCATTCATTAAGTCACAAGTTGACATAATTCTAGCTATTAATATTTCTAAAGACCAAGTGGTTCGTGACTGTTTATCATTTTTATAAGAAAATTTTCAAATTTTTATCATTGATGCATTAAATATTTATTCCCGAAATTTGAAGTTGATCGTCTGTCCCATTACCGAGAAATAAATTATTAAAAATTGTCCTTTTAACATGGAAGTAAATGGATCTAGCTTTTAAAAGGGCTATAACTTCTATACAAATTATACACCATTTTCAACAAATTTATATAGATCAATAATTCAACTTTTATGAATCGAATGATACATTTTTCAATCGATTTGACAGTTTATTTAATTAGTTATTCATAAATGTAAAAAATAAAAAGTTATTTGCAGCCAACAGAATATAACAAAATCACTAGTGTAGAATTACAACTCTATTTCTTGAAATCGTTTTTGTGTTAAATAAATGGTTTTATAATGAGAAAAATTTATCTTAATATATTTTTTTATTATCTAATATTATCAAAACAAAGATTTTTATTCTAAATTAATCTCATTATTAACAATTTTTTTGTTAAAAAATTTATTATGCAGAAGTTGTCACTCTGCAGAAATACAAAGGATTTTTTCGAAGAACAACCAGATAGGTAAGCTGCGAACCTCCTTAACTATTTTTAAATTTTACTCAGCACCAGGGAAAATAAGTAGTCAGGGAATGACACTACGGCCAGATTAGTAGGTATATCTTTAATACTCTTAATTTGATACTCTTTCTTTTGTGATATTTTTGCTACTACTGATTCAGCGTTCACTGATCCACTTTTAATCCTTTGTGCTTTAAAGCCTTTCAACTTGACGCTTTTCCCAGCCTTTCCAACCTTTTTTTCTTTTGTGTATTATATATACTTTTTGAAAATAATAGCGCTATAACAAATGAAAAGCATTAAAATAGTAAATTCAGATTATGTTAATTTTTTAACTCTTTTGGTCATATGTATTTTTTAAGGAGTGATGCTAGAAAGTGTACAATCATTTTTATAACCTCAGAAAAATATGCTTCTCTTGATGATTGTTTCAAAATTAAATATGTAATTCTGTCCTTTGTACCAAAAAAATGTTGCTTTTTTCCAATTAAATAATATGTATCGAAAATATAAAAAAATTACTTACCGTTATTTCGTGCGTTGGCTCAAACAATTTCTTATGAAATGAATTGGCTGAATTTTGTTGTTTTTGTGGGGTTAACAGGGGACCTTTAAAATAGTGATTTTCTAATTTCAACAATTGTGTGGTTTGTGGGGGTGGGGCCTCTTGGCTCTTTGTTGGTTAATTTCAAGTTGTTTTTCTATCTGATTTTTGTTTAAAACAATTGAGTCTTTGTGGGTCATCTGGAGCGTCCAGGCCAGTGAACCGAAACGTCACTATGAATCTGGCCAATCAATGGATATTAGTCACGGAATTGCGGTCATCCCTACGGCATCTCTCATCCCTTGAGACTCACCCCTATGCGGAATCTATCACCCCCTCGCTCTTCCTCCGTCTAATCTCTTCTCTCTTTGCATTTAATAGGATTTGTGATTAGCAATTCGGTAAAAAAAAAGACAACCAAAGGAGAGAAAATCGAAATGGAGACCAACGACAGAAAACAGATAAACTAAATTTATATATATATATTCGGTTGCTCTTATTTTGGGTATTTCAATTTATACGTTGGCCGACGCTCTGGTTCGAAATAAAAAAAAATATTCCCTAGTTTCAAGCACCTATCTCAATTTTAACCTACAACACAGAGCAATGGAATTATAAATAACATGGGGTTTTTGGCATTATCGATCAATTTTTTATTCAATTTGTAAATGGTTTAAAAAAATTGAAACTATTACAATTTATCATTATAATAGTAAAATATAAATTTTTTACAGATTTGTAGCTACAATATAATTTAGGTCTATAACTTACTACTAGATATATAAGTATTTTTTATCTAAATGTATAAAATTAATAACAAAATCTGAAAAAGCTTCTGAATAATCACTAAAAATACCAATAATATAAATTTTGAAATACATAAATATGCAAAATGGCAACGTTAATTTAATAGACATATCCTAGATGCATGATTCAGTGTTCATTGGGTGTATATTGCGAACAATTGCAATTGCATAGGAATCCGGTCTCTCCATGGCCTTGATAAAATTCACTAATTTTTAAAATAATCGTTAAAACCATTTTTGAAAAATAAAAAAGCACAGAAATAAGAATGGTGCTAAAATCGTGACCTTCGCGATGATTTCAAATAATGAAAAATATGAAGATATTTAGTGACTTACGATTTCTTTTCTTGATAATTCAAACTTCACGAAAATTCGTGTCTAATAATTAAATTTTCTTTGTCCCCTTGGAATTCAAGGTATCAAAGATTCGGCGGTAAATCTCTATTTCATAATTTAATTCTTTTTTCACCGACTTCAAAAGGAGTTCTCTCCAATTCGACTGATTTTTTCTCTCTATTTTATGATATCTTCTGTAATTGTGACCGATTTTAGTAATTGTTCACGTGGGTTCGTCTAGTTTCGATTGGTCCTGTTTTTTCGCAGGTATTGGATATTTTTTTGGTAAGTTTGTTCACCTTGGTGCTTCTTTGTTTATAGACTGGCTGAATGATTGTTTCTGCAGTTTGGTATAGCTAGTCACAACGTTTGTATTTAATTTATTTTATGTATGTTCAACAGCGCTTTTGCCACGTGGACCGATTTCGATGATTCTTTTTTACGGTAAAGGAATTTATGCAGGAGTGATCCCCTGTATTGATTCAAGTTATGATGATATAGAATCAACTGACTTGAAATAACGTAATATTCTTATAACTGCCATTATTACCAGCAATAAAATAAAAAAAAATGTACCAAAACATTCATTTAAAACCTGCAAACTTTTTCAGAAAATTTTATATTTATGAATTGAATTTGCTTTATCATTTCTGATTTCCATTCTTGACACTTTTCTCTAACAGAATTGCATTTAAAGAATGTATCTTGAGGAATTATATTGTAGCATGTTCAAAAATAATAATATTTACAAAAAAGTAAAACAGCTTCAAAAAGCAATTCAACAATAAAATAAAACGTGAAACAAAATAAAAACGGAAACACGCAGAAGCATGCTAAAATAATTATCTAATTTATTTACGCTAAACATACGAAATTACTACATATAATCACTTTTGAAGTCGGTGCTAAACAAACAAGAGTGTACCACTCAAACGTATTAAAACACAAGTCGTCGAAATTCAATTCATAGAATGTGTATTTTGGCATCGACTTCAAAAAATTGTTCATACTTTGGTATGATAATTTGATTGCCTTTAATTAATTAATTATTGATTCTTATTATTTCATGACTGTGGATTTAATTTTTTGAAGTCGATTGTACTTTTTTCTTTCCTCTCGACTAATTAATTTTTCTTGCTGATTATACTAGATTCGTTATGAAAGTTGAAACTGCTGCTCTATTTATATTTGTTCATTTTATTCTAGATATGTTTGTAAATGGGTGTTTATTTCCCCTTTTCCACCTTTCATTTAACTATAATTACATATATATACTTATCGATTTCAATTGCTAGTCATTCAACCGTATTTTTTATATTTTTCCGGTAAATGATTTTGAATACGATTATGTACGTGTCAAATGCAGACACACATAACAGCCGATAATTTCGAAATAATTTAAATAAATTGCTAATCAATGATTTTGTCATTCAACAACACCACACAATGAACGTTGATGGAAAAAAGTATGAAAGAGTGGGGGTACTCTGTCTATATATCTACATATAAAATGAAAGGCTGAAATTTTCTTCTCGGTATTAAAATTAAATAAAAAAAAAAAAAACTTTAGCAAATTATTAAAGTCTTTTGAATTGATAGCAACTAAATTGAAAAAGGGAATTGAATTTTTTATTGATCATTTTTGTATATAAAAAAGGCGCTAATAATATATAATAGAGAAAAGAGCGGAATATTACTTACCTGGAATCGTTGAACTGGTGCATTTCAAGACTTTCGCATATCTCTTCTTTTTACTTTATTTCGTACACAACAGCCCTGTGGCATTATTCCCTCAGCGACTGGACTCACCTAGCTCTTACGCAGCTTTCATTCTGCTCTAAATAGTTTTCATGCAGGCACACAACATGATAAATTAACTAGAAAGTTCAGCTACAAAAAAAAAAATTGAAACAACTTCAAAAACCAATCAAACAAAAGTCAGATATGGATTGTTTCTTTATTTATCGCTTAATTTTTAACAAAAAGTACTATATATATTTTCTATTATAATAATTATTTGCTTGCACACTTATAGGGTATGGTCAAGTATTGTAATCGTGCATGAAAAATGTCTTTGCATTTTTTTTTAAAATATCTCAAAAACAGCTGAAACTTTTTGATTAAAAAAATTGAAGCGAGCACCAGCGTTTCGGTCCCAAAAAACTTGTAAGTGAACATCGAAAAATATATTTTTTGAGATAATAATTGTTTTGTCAAAATATTGGTTATTACATTAGTCTGTGCATTGCCAATTTTTGCAAGTGAGCTAACTCAAAAATTGGTAAATATCAAATCCAAAAATGACTAGACGTTTTATTTGCATTTGATTAAGAGTTGATTGGATTTGGTGCTTATTGACCCAAAATTCAGGGGGGGGGGGGGAGAAATGTCAAAATGCTAAAATTATAATATTTTTTCAAACTAAAAAAAAAAAAAAGAAATGGTATTATTCTATAAAATGAACTTATAATAACGAAAACACTTTTTTTTCTGGTGCTTGCAAAATTAGGAAGGGGGGGGGGAGGGTCAAAAAATAAAAAATCTAGGCCATTTTTGAGCAATAGCTCAACCATATTTCGTATTGCTACATAATCGGTGCGCCACCAGAACAATAAAAAATGCAAAAACAAACCGCCCAAAAAATTTATTTAATATCATTATTTCAAGTTAGAAATATATAAGTTCAAATATTATTTTCACTCAATATTTGACAAAAATTCCCTACATTAGAGTCGCGATCGAATAAAATGTAGAAACCTTCAGGAGGGAGGGACTGTAGGGTAAAAGATAAAATCTAGGCCCTTGGACCAAACTCATCCAGAAGTGTATGGGCAGAGTCTCAGTGCATGCTACTAATTATCGGAACATGTCAATTTATTTTTTTTATACTTTCCCAAACAAAGTAAATTTTTAATTTTAAATGGGAAAGTATTACTGATCCTGTTGCTTACTCAAAATTCAAATTAAATGCTAGTCTACATGAATAATACAAATAATATGCAAGTTCTGTCACATTTAATTCACAAAACTGTTATAAAAAAAATCTTGAAGATTTCACGAGACGGGCATTCTTCTTACAGAACATATAAATTTAATGTTTGGAACTTAATAGGAAGTTTAGCTAGGAATGGTCCAAATTGTCCTGATAAGCTATTCTGCCAAAAATACAGTGTTTTGCGTCTGTGCAGGCAGCTTGTTACCTAGAAAAACTTATGATTTAAACTAAATTAAACCGAAACATAAAAAATCACATTGGGGCATTCTGCTGATTAGCCGGGGCGGGGGGGGGGGAATTAAATCTTCTTTCTTTTTTTTAATCAATTAGAAATGAAGGTGTGCTGACTTCCCTATGGGCCCCGGGGTACAGTGGGATCACTGGTATCCCCTGCTTGATACGCAAAAGGCGACTCAAAGGGGTTGGAGGTGAGCCTAACAATCTCACTCTGTAAAAAAAAACTTCCCGGTTACGGAAGCAACCATTTGCTTCCTAGTAAATGGGAAGAGAGAAAATCAGTCTTAAGGACACCTGGATTAAACAAAATTATTGATTGAGATTCTTAAAGAGAAAAAAGAATTATTCTACTATGAGAATCTTCTCTGTATAAGTCTTGTATTATATGCTTGCGGCTGCTCGCAGCCTAGAACCATCTCATCAGCAACTTCCGCTCGAATCTAGCGATTGTAGCAAAACCGGCTGTGTTTCCTCTTAGAGGAGAGCCTCCCATGAGATATTTCCCCGCTCCCAAAGCGTAACGTGGGAAATGTGCGCCTATATATGATAAACTCATTTGGATAGGTGTTCATTGATTCCAGGGGTCTCGGACTCATTCTTCAACTGAATTTCTAGGAGTTTCAATGAAATTCCAAATTTTTGGAGGATAAAATAAATTTTGTCATATTTTAAATAAAACCGAATTCATTATAAAGTGCTTCGCTTTGTTATAGAAAATAATTTAAAAAATCCGGATGCGAGCTTGACGATGGATTTTATTATAATTTTAATGATAATTTAACTGAAATCTACATGATTGGAAACTTTAATATGGCTTAATTAAATGATTGTGATCGAATTAAAAAACTTAGGTAACTATAAATTAATAATACAATTAATTTTATATTAATTAACAATTAAAAGCAAAGACGATATGGAAGCGCTTGAAACATTGCACGTTAGACTGTACCTCAAAGGGCTTCGATAGCTCAGTGGGTTAAGTGACCATTTCTAGACTAATTAAATACAGATTAATTGTTAATTTATTTATTCACAGACTTTCTGGTTCTGATCCCAATCCATGCGTAATATCTATTTAATGATTTTTTTTAATAAGTATATATTTTATTTCACATTTTTTTTAATTATTTATTTATTTATTACCTAATGGAGATATTTTTTGAAACATGATCATTTACAGACATATCTTCGAAAATTTTGTCCTACAGAATATGTATTTTAAATACATGGTGTCAAAATATATTCTTATTATTAAAATATACAGAGACTAAATTATTTTTCTCCACAATTCTGACATTTTCTAATCGCGAATATTTAAAAATATTCAGCCTGATACTTAAATGATTTAATATAAAACGACAAATGATAGTTTTTAAAGTCTATATAAAAATCCATAACATGTTAGTTTAACCATCGTCGAGCATCTTTCTGCCTAGGAGGCTTCGTCACCTGGACTCAGTGTGTGGATTTTAAAATAATAATTTTAAATTTCCCAATTTTAAAAATAAAAAAAAATAACGTTGGAGTCGTCGCGCAAGCCTATTATAATAAGTACCTATAGATAGATAGTGGAAGTAACAAATAAACCCCGTAACGTCACATGGAGGTCTATCCGCTTAAAAAAGCACCTTTTGAGAATGATTTTTTTTTATTTAATTGAACCGAACCTGTGAAAAATTCAGTTAAGTGGAAATTTGAGAGCCAAATGAACAATTCTTTCCCATTTTGCCATATGACGTCACGGGGTCTATAATAAACTTTACCCGTGGATATTTTTTCGCATATCTTGAAATAAAGTTTCACATTCAAAACTTAGAATCAATTTAAAATCTTTTCTTCAGATTTTTCTATTTCTTCTCTGCATGTATCTTAGTCTGATTAGATGAACTAATTTTGAAAAAATAAAAAATCAACTCTTTTATTAAGACAGTTTAATTTGTATCAGAAAATATTGTAACGAAAATATATATTTTCCGCACATATGTTCCGGGAACCGAGTGTCTCGAGAAAGATTTCGAGTTCTCTAGTCGAGAGGAAGTGAGTAATGAACATGATGTAAGTGGCGAGACGCCTTCTGTTTTGATAACGCTCTTTCAGCGTGTCATATATGCTGGTCGGTAGTTGCGTTCCTTTAAGGTATAGCCAGATATGACTGCTAAAGCGTCATCGTGAAGACAACTGCACAAGTAATGAAATTTATTTATTTCGGGAAGAGAAGATGCGTTATTCACAAGACTCGAATAGAGCTATAAAATCTTCCAGATTGCCACTGAAAGGGTAATTCTAACTACTTTTTTTTTTTAATGATATTGATGTGAGAAGGAGATACACCAGAAGGTGCATCCCCTAAAGGCCTGTATGGGATGGCCCCTCCATCCTGAAAAAAACAGAGTAGAATGAAAGAAGCCGGGATCACAAGCCAAATCTCAGAAAGTTAGATACAATCCAATTTAGCAAGTTTTTTAAGGGCTTCTAGCAGTGGTAAATTCTCCGTGCGATAAATTAGGTTAAACACTTTTTTTCCAGACCCTGCAGCGTCCTAATCTCGGGATCTGGTTCCTAGTAGCTGGGGAAGAAAGAGATTGGATCCCTTCTGGAAACCGGCTGAAAGATTTTTTCTCTGATTAAATACGGGAGCAACTTGAAAGTTGACCCATCCGCTTCGCAAATTTCGATCTCCGGATACAAATTCCCCCCTCCCCAACCAAACCCCGAAACAGACTCTATTCTGTATTTATAAAAATGTATCAAACATAGGGAGGTTAATCCCGGGGCCAAGCTACTTATAAAGGGAATCCAAAAGCAAAGAAAATATTGGTTAAAAATAAAATACATTCAGTTTATTGATGGTTTGATAACAAAAATAAAAAAAATTAGCTTGACAAAATTATATAAAAAAAAATTCTCTTGTTTCTTTTTCTTTGTTCACAATTCGAGAGATTTTTGAGAGAATTATATATTAAATAAGTAAATAAAAAATTAATCAAAAAAAAAATAATTAAAAGATGTTAGCTGGCAGCCAGAATCTTGGATCCTGTTCGGTCCTTCTTCTTATTTTCCGAGTCCAATTTCACAGGTCCTGAATGAAATTCTTTTTGGTTTTTAAATCCAGAAAAAATGAAATTCCATCTAATAAAAAAAAAAAAAAAAATATGCGATAATAAAGAAACAAATTTTATAGGGCTGGAACTGTAACTCAAAAAACAACGTTTTTTTATATTCCCTCTCCCAAGGTTTCCGTACGAATGCCTTCTCCTCTCCCTTCCTCAATTGGTACACCTTTTTACCGAGAGGGAGCTCCACATGGAAGGAATTAAGGCTACGAGCTCTCTCCTCTTTGGATTTTGGATCCTAGATCCTTACAACCCTATACTTACAGAAAAAATGTCTGTGCGAACTCTGGGACGGAAAAGAGAAATTCCGAGTTGCTGAGTCTGCAAAAGAAACAGCAGAACGTCTTCAAAATTGGGACAAATTTGAGACTAGACAAGATAATGAAAAGAAAAGAAAAAAAATTATATAAATTTGTTATTATTCAGGATTGTGGAGATCCTGGGGCCATCTTCTTTTCAGACGTCTTCTTTCGGGGATCCGGACAAATGAGTGGAGGGTCTGATTAGGGTGTGATGCCAATTTTCCAACGTGGATGTTGGCTCTTTTTCTAACCTCTTCTTCCACATAGGGCACTCGGAGATCTTCGTGGATTATCTTATTTGAAATAAACCACGGTGCATCAGTACTTATTCTAAGGAATTTTGACTGGAATTTTTGTATTATATTTATATTGGACTTACATGAGCAGCCCCATAGCTCAATTCCGTATGTCCAAATAGGCTTTATAATCACTTTATATCCCTCTCCATTACTTAATTATATACATATACAGCCATCAAATTGTATCAACTTTACCCATGCTTTGCATTGGATAAAGTAAAAACAATATGAAATAAAATCACAAAGAACAAAAATAATACATGAAAATGAAGTACATAAATATGTAAATTCATTGAATTTAAATAAATTTAGTCATTACATTTAGGACAAAAATTGATTGCATGATTTTTACAAAGTTGTCTTTTACAGTTTTCACAAGTTAAATTTGTTTTTACATGACTACTTCTTTCACAAAATGTACATTTTCCTCGTTTTCGATTTTTTTCTATCGTATCGCGTGATGTAGAAGCTCCCACTTTTTTTTTACAATATTCAAAGTCTCTTCAATTCGTGGCATGTGCGATCTTTTTCTAATATGTTCATTTATAAGTGATTTACCTAGTTCTTCTAAAAATAATCTTTTCATAAGTTTTTTCGGCGTTCCATGTAGGATTTATTTTTGTCCACAATATTTAGCCATTGTAGGCTGAAACGTCAAACATGTTGTAAGTAATTATCATTGGCCACCTATTTGTTTTTCTTTTTACAAAAGTGTAAGAATTTATTGCTTGATCAAGGGTGTCAACTGCACCCTTGGTAGAATTGTAGATCAATATCATTTGAGGTTTTTTATCAGTCCTATCGCTGATTTTCATGTCCATATGTATTGTGCTCAACAGTATAACGTTTATATTTTTTTTTGGAACATAATTCACTATAAGTAGTTGTTTCACTTGTAAAATAAAATTCTGATCTGTACACCTCTTTATTTGACATTTTTGGGAGTCAGGCTTGTTTTTTCTAATGGTGCCTAGAAGAATCATTTTTTTTTCACAAGCTTTTGCTCCAAAGTATAAGATGTAAAAAAGTTATCACAAGTTATATTATGTCCATGTAACTCATTTACAAGTTATAATACTACACACATTCCCTGGGTTTTTTCAGAGGCTGTTCGTGGAATTTTACCAGTGTAGACTTGGGCTTTCATTAAATTAGACGTTTCGCTATTGCAAAGTGTCCATATTTTTATGCCATACTTGGAGGGCTTACTGGGAATATATTGCTTGAATGGACATCTGCCTCTAAATCCAACAAATTGCTTATCAACAGTTACATTAGGACAAGGGTTATATAATTTAGGTAAAATTTCTAACCATCTTTCCCAATTATCTCGTATAGGAGCAAGTTTATAATTTCTCCTTCTTTCTAATCTTGTATTTTTTTGATCATTTGGGTAGAAAAGGTTACAAAATAAAAAAATTCAAAAGATATATATATATATTTATCAAGTCAAAAGAGAAAAAAATATTTTAAAATATAAGTAAATGTGAAAAAAGCTATTTCCTCAATAAATAATATTCTATTAGTATGTGGGGTTGAAAACGACCCCAAACGATACGAATGTAACAAATTTAAATAAAACAAAAAAAAGAAATTTTTTTAAATTATTTATTAAATATATGACAAAACAAACATAGTCAAGAAGCTTCAATGAAATATCTAACTAATTAAAGGATCTACGGCAAAATGAAATCAATTTGGAGTCAAAAAAGACCCCATAGGTACAGCAGGGTTAAACAAAGTTTATGATTTTGTGTCGGGTCGCATTAATTGCTTCTCTGGTTTGAATACGGCCCGCGGGGCAGCGGGATGAACAAACCTGATCTATGACATTTTAATTTAATTAAAAACTAATTTGATATCAAATTTTATTTTCTCTTAAATAGAACATTAAATTTTTATTTTGTTGCGTTATCTCTCGATTGCATTAGGATATTAATTTAATTTTTATCATTTAAATATTCTCCCATTTGAATAATAAACATTTATAAATGAGCAGAGGCATTAGAGTAGAAAATAATAAAATGTAAAACAACAACAAGAACAACAAATTAAACACTCATGCAATTGGCATTTAGCCCTGTTTTTTTTTTTTTTTTTTTATTAGTATTATATATTTTGAATATATTCTATTATGTAAAATATTAAATTAAATATTAAATGGATCTGGGGGGGGAGGGTTGGTTTATTAGGGTCAAGCTATTTTTGTTAATTTGGATATTATTATATATCTATTATTAAAATTATGTCCATTTACGATATTTTTTTTATTATTAAATTGCATAATAAAATCATCCAAAATAGACGATCTCCACAAGAAAGGATTGGACACATCCAAACTTGTCTTCAAATACCGCAAAGGAGCTTGCGAGAATTGCGGAGCCATGACGCACATACGCAAAGATTGCATGGAACGGCCAAGAAAGGTTGGCGCTAAATTTTCCGGCTCCTTGATAGCGCCCGATGAATTCATTGTTCCCAAATTGGATTTGGATTTTGACGGCAAGAGAGACAGGTGGGCGGGATACGACCAATCTGAACATAAGAATATTATCGAGGAGTATTCTAAAGTGGAGGAGGCCAAGCGGCAGCTGAGGGCCAACAAATTCAATAACGAAGAAGATTCCACTCTGGATGATGAAGGCGATCAGCAGGAAGATGAAGTTAAATACGTAAAGATAAGAGTAAATAGATATTTTATTTAATATGGATTTACTATGAGTTAAGGATACTGGGTCACTTATTTCACAATAAGTGACCCAGTATCCTAACTCATAGTAAATCCATATTAAATAAAATATCTATTTACTCTTATCTTTATTAAAGATGTTTCACCTTGCACCAACACCACAATCTCTACTGATTGTTAAATACGTGGATGAAGTGGACATGCCGGGAACCAAAGTGGACAGTAAACAACGAATTACTGTTCGTAATTTGCGTATCCGTGAAGATACAGCTAAATATTTACGCAATTTGGATCCAAGCTCGGCTTATTATGATCCGAAAACCCGTTCAATGCGTGATAATCCGGATGGGAATTTGGCCGACACGGATTATAAAGGAGAAAATTTCATGCGTTTTTCGGGCGACACCCAGAAGCACGCTGTCGCGCAGCTGTTTGCCTGGGAGGCCTACGAGAAAGGGGTCGACGTCCACCTGCTGGCCGAGCCGACAAAACTGGAACTTTTACATAAAGAGTATGATAAGAAAAAAGACCAGTTTAAAAGCACAATTCAAGACAGTATAGTGGAGAAATATGGCGACGAGGAACATTTAAAGGCGCCGCCCAAGGCGTTTCTGCTTGCGCAAACAGAACATAATGTGGGATTTTCTCGAAAAGGGAAAATTATTAAAGGTGAAGAAAAACCAGTAGTGAGATCCAAATATGAAGAATATAATAATATTTTCCTCTCCCTCATCGGTTTTTGTTAGATTTTCCGAATCTTGATTGGAATCGGTGTTTTCTTCAGATACTGGGGCGGTTTTATATTTTTAATTCTGGCCTTCCTTTTCTTTTAGTTTTTATTTTTCTGTGACTCTCTTGCTCTCTGCAGTAACTGCGTTGGTGCATTAGAGGCTTCTCTATTTTCATTTGGTTCTTTTTGACCTAGTGGAATAAGTATTCGAGATAATTTGAATTATTTTAATCTTTTCTAGATTTTCTTCACTTTCAATCAAGTCTTCATTCAATATTTTTATATCTCGACCTACCTGGAATTTGTTTTCATTAGTTAACCATCTGAGGCTGTATATTGGGGTTTTTACTTTACCATACAGGTATTGTCAAGTATTGTAATCGTGCATGAAAAAGTTGTTTTTTTCTTTCTTTTTTTTTTTTGAAATATCTCAAAAACGGCTGAAACTATTATGATTAAAAATTGAGCAAAACCAGGGTATTTCGCTCTACAAAAAGCTCTAATAAGTAAAAATCGAAAAAATTATATTTTTTGAGATAATAATTGTTTTGTCAAAATCTCTGTTAGCTGTCTGGTTGTCTGTCTGGTTGTCCGTTAGTCTGTGAGTTATCATATTATTGTGGACGAGCTAGCTCAAAAACTAGTTTGAATATCGGAACCAAATTTCACACGTAGTTTTGGTGAATTGATTTTTCGTTTATTGGGCCTCTCAGATAAGGGCCTCCACTAACAAAAAATATTTACATAGTCGGGTGAATTTAATTACAGGAGTATTTAAATAAATATAGGAACATTTACATAATATATTTACAAATTGTTTTCTTTCTTTTTTCTCTCTATATACAATTCCTAGCGCATGGCGATTTCTCTATAAGTTCTCCTGTGAAGCTGTAAAAATTCATCAAAAAACCCCTCATTGCCCTGAAGGTCATATTGCATTAAGTTCTCTCGGAAATTCCCAGTGCGACAAGGAGAGGCACCGCTTTATGCCACCACACTCCCTTCCACGAGAATGTGATGGCTTCTACTCTCACAGAACCAGAGCCCACCCCAAACCTTGCCGCAATGTTGCTCACCAGACTGGAGTTGCCCTTATAATAATTGATTTTGTTTCTGTGGGCAACCCCAGTCCGAGGATCGCTGACACTATCTGCACACCCAGAACCCACACCGTCCTTCGCCACGATGCCTGGCTTCTTGTTCCCAGCCGAGCTTTGATATAAATATTTGACCTAGATCCACATTCCCTTTTTTATTAGTTCATCAGCCAGAAGTCCAACAACATCATGCCTCCTGAGCCTTCCATCGTGCGTCCGCCCACACGACTGGAAAATAGGCGCTGTCGTTTCAGTTTTTCTACACCAGGACCTACATACACATTGGTGGACCCTCCTGTCGCCTTCCCCTACTTGTTCTAACGGCCGAAGGAAGAGACCCCGACCTAAGTCTACATAATTCAATAAAAATATTATTCTTAATCGGGTCAGGGTGCATCATATAATTATATGAGGGCTTTGCCCCCGCTCACATCTCTAGATCTCTCCCGTCGACGCTGCGATGTAAGTTCTCGCGGCAGTACTCACCAACACCATCCACCCAGCCGAACTTACGGAGGACCCGTTCTGCCCATGCTAATCTCCCGGCGCACGTGTGAGACTCCAGCTGCCACCCTGTCAGCTGGGTAATCTGATGTTTGCATTCGGTTAAGCCTATTGTACACCAGGAGAGGTATAAAGGAACACAGGGATTGCAGCCCGAGCCCGCCATCCCTAATTTTGAAAATAACCCAAAGATGTGTCACGGGAGAGTTTTAAGATCGATCTTACAAAAGATCGAATCTTTCTGTCGGCCGCTGACAATTGACCGACTGTACTCCTCCCCAAAACGAGGAGGGTGAATAGATGATGGGATTATATGATTGCTCAATATCTCCAGCTTCTGTGAGGCCTTTAGTGGAGCCGCCCTCACCATCTCCAGCAGTGGTCCCACCGACTACCCCGAGGTGACAATGCCCGAGCTGTCGAGGCGGACTCGAAGGTAGGGAAAGGAGTCGACCTCCCCTAAGGGAGTCAGGCGTCCACCATCCACCCTGAAGTCGAAGTCTATATAGACATGGATTTTCCTGTTTTAGGTTATGCAAGTATTCGACCTGTCATCTTTTACAAAATGCATCTCTCACATGTTCCAGGAGCTGCCAGCGTTTGAATCGATTTCAAGTGTTGATATTTAAGTCCGCAACGAACCCCGCTCGCCAAGGTATATCATACAGCGCAGAATCTCAGTTAGATCAGGAGATATTAATGTAACTTATGAGGAGAATTTTCTAGGTTAGGTTTCACAAAAGGAAATATTAAAACAAATGTATGTTTTTTTTGAGTTTGATTCACTCGATATATATTTCGGGTTATTAGCCCATCATCAGGAGTTCAAATGAAAACTGAATACAAATTTGTAAAAACATTCAACAGGTAAAATTTTGAGAAAGAAGAGTACGTTCAGAATTTTTTTTTTTTTTTTTTAATATAAACAAAATGTTATTATTTAAAATAAAAAAATTAAAATTAAAAACAAAATTACAAACAAAATCAAATTAAAAACAAAAAACAAATTACAAACACCAAATATGTAATCGAATTTAGGAGCCAATTTTTAGTTTATTAATTTTAGCCAAATTAGAATCAATGATTACATCTTTGTCAAAGTCCAATTGATTATTGAGAATACTGAATTTATTCATAAGTGCCAATTTAATTTCAGTTGATTCTAGAAGAAGAAGTCTGGGACCACTTCTTTCAAAATGAATTGGGGTAGGATTGGAAGTAGAAGCAGTGTGATTTTTCGAATGTAAATGAAGAGCGAAAGCAGAGGTAGAATCTGAATTAATATCGTTAGATCTGTTAAGGACTCTAAGAGCATATTCATGTTCAGAATAACGTTTTTTAAAGGAACGACCAGTCTGACCAATATAAAAGGAATCACATCCATCGCAGTCCAATTTGTAAACCCCTGACTTATCTAGTTTATCAATTTTATCAAGTTTGTTGTTAATCAAATGTGAGCCTAAAGTGTTTTTATTATAAAAAGCAGGGGTAATTCCATATGATCTAAGTATAGAAGATAGTGGATTTGACAATTGATCTGAGATAAAAGGGATCCTCCTATATACCGGTTCAGTACTGGGTTGCAAAGAGTGTACGAGGGAAACATTAATTTTACGTTTTATTCTATTGTAGATTTTATTAATGATCGAAATGTTATATCCATTATTCAAGGCTATATTATACATAACATTTAATTCATTATTGAAATTTAATTTATTCATAGGTATATTCAAGAGCCTATATATCATTGAGTAGAAGTCAGAAAATTTAGTATTAATTGGGTGATTAGATGAAAAGGGAATAATAGTACCAGTGAAGGTAGGCTTTCTAAGATATTAATGAATGGCCACCGGCCTCCGGTGACAGAAAACGGAATTAGTAGGCGACGGCGCTACAATACCCTTGAAAGCTTGTTTTAGGTGAGAAACAATAGCGTAGTTTAGTTTCCCCCTTGATATAAATAAACTTTTATTTTAAACTTTTTTTCATATTATGTACTGTTTTTGAGTTATAAGACTGTCTCAAGATAAAAAACTCACCCGGTATATATATAAAATTGGCAACTAAGTAATTGCGGATTTCACTCATAGATGGCTTCAGTTGAATTTTTAGGTTTGCTGGCGTAGTCCAAATGTAAAACACATTTTGTTATTTGATAGTTGGCAATTCAGATGTCAATCAGTAAAAAAAGTTTTATGATCGGTTGCGTAGTTTTCGTTTGGCGTTCGTTGAAAAATGGAAAATCAAAAGGGACATTTTCGTCATATTTTGCTTTTTATTTCCACAAAGGGAAAAACGCATCGCAAGCTCACAAAAAGTTATGTGCTGTTTATGGCGACGAAGCCTTTAAAGAAAGGCAGTTGCAAAATTGGTTTGCCAAATTTCGTTCTGGTGATTTTTCACTCAAAGATGAAAAACTCTCTGGTCGTCCAGTTGAAGTTGATGACGACCTAATCAAAGCAATAATCGATATTTATTAAGAATTTTTTTTCTAATTCACTTACACTTAAAATGTTCTGAGATGACAATTTCTCTTCAAGTTCTTTTATATATATATATATATATTGAACACGCACAGAGCCTAAAGGGTCAATCTCAGCAAACCTGCACCATTGAACACGATCTTGGACCAATTCACCTCCAAGATCCGTGCAGTTCATAAATGGTTTAGAACCCGCAAAGTTCAAAGATGAAATTGGTCTTGTGTTTGCTCTTGCCCTTATTTATTTATTTATAGCCTTTTTTGGTTTATTACATAAAAATATAGAATATATACATCAGTTATTGTACCAGGCCCCTTAAGGGCATAGGCCTCCTCCCAAATTCGTCCACGCTTTCGCTGTCTTGCCACTCTGCTGAAGATTTCACAAAGCTACCTCCATGATGTCGTCAGACCATCTTTTTGGGTTGTCTTCCCCGCTTCCTTTTAAGGTCCAATGGGCACCATTCATTGCAATTTTCGTCCATCTTCCATCGTTCATCCGCAAATCTTGGCCAGCCCAGTTCCCATTTATTTCTTCATATAATTTTAATATTTGACGTTTTTGTCCTTCTATATTTCTTCCGGATCTTATTTTTATCCATCTTTCTTATTTTAGCGAATGGATCTTAGCTTGGCTCTATGAGTTGTTCAATTTTGTTGAATTTCCAGTGAGGGACCAAGTCTGTGAAACTTCTTTAGCCACGTATCTGCTTGAATTTTTTTGTTTACAAATAAAAGGGAAATGACCTAATAGAGAGGTGAAATAAACGTAAGCCTTGATTTTAAAATAATAATTTTAAAATTTTTCTAATTTTAATAAAATTTATTTGTCGTAAATAAAGTGGGATTTAAAAGAATAATTTAAATGTCGTAGGTTAAAACCGGTATTACACCGATTTAGTACTTTTATTTTTGATTCTAGTGCTATTTCTTTGTTCTTCAAAATATACTTCAGGGACAAAATTTTGTTCCATGCTTGACCGACTCTTCTATTTATTTCTTGTAGCGTTTCTGTCCTCTGAAACTGATGGTTTGTCCAAGGTATATAGTTTCTTTTTTGCAGGAATGGGAGCTTCGTTTTCATCGAACTTTACACTAATAGTGTCCATTTGTGAGTTGAGTGATTATTACGCTTTTTTGGTGTTTATCCTCAGTCCTATTTCTTTACTTTTATTGTTTTAGTTCTTGGATCATATTTGTAATCTGATTTTTTGATGTTGCTATCAAGATTATATCGTCCGCAAAACGTAAATTATTCAGATAGGTACCATTTATCTTTAATCCTTTTTTCCCAGTTCAGATTTGTCGGAACATCTCTTCCAGAAAAACGACTTGGTTGAATAATATTGGCGAGAGGGGATCTCGCACTTACCTTTCATTACTTGAAAAAAGCGGCTCTTCTAAGTATTCTTGCTTGACAGTTGCTATACAGATTCTTGATGACTTCTATACAGCAATCTCGACTCCCCTGGGATCTCAAGGCTTTAATTATGAACTCTTGATCCAACATGTCAAGGCTTTTGTATAGTCGATGAAGGCCAAGAATACATCTATCTGGTATTCTTTTGTCTTTTCGATGATTTTGATTAATGACAGGAGGTGGTCACATGTGGAGTATCCGGGTCTGAATTCCGCCTGTTCGACAGCTTGGTTTGTGTTTAATGTTTTCGATTCTCTTCTGTATAATTTTCATAAAAATTTTTCCCATATTAGATGATATAGTAAGAGGCCGGAAATTATTTACATCATGGGGATTTCCTTTTTTAAACATCAATAATATATTAGATTTTGCCATTCTGTTGGAATTATTTTAGTTTTTAATATATTATTAAATATCAATTTTACTGGTTTCTTTATTATATTTATTGAGTATTTTATTATTTCGTTTGTGATCCCGTCTATTCCAGGAGTTTTACCTTTTTTAGGATTTTTAATTATGTTAACAATTTCTGATTCCAAAACTTCAGGTAGTTCGACATCATCATTTTGAGAATACGTCGTTTATATTAATATTTATTTCATTGCCATAATATAATTTTTTTATAGAATTCCAGGGTCGCTATATTGGTAATATCTTTGCGATTGGATTGTGACTTGTTATATTTGTCTAGTAAACATGTAATCATTTTTTTCCAGAGGAGAGGTTTATTTTTATTTGTTTAATAGATGCATGTGGTTCAAGTAGAGTTTGTATAATATTATCATTATATTTCTTTATGTCATTTTTTATATTATATTTTTACGTTTTTACATTAAGTTATGTTCCAATCTGGATTTTGCATTTTCCATATAGTTTTAATTTATTTCTTATTTGAATTAATTTTTTTGTATTTTCAGAGTATTGATTTGTTTTGGTTTTCATATTGGATTCATTTTGTAATTGTTTCAAACATTTTCTAATTCTTGGTATTGAGTTTTGTACTTGTGTTTGAGACGTATAATCTATTTGTTTTAGTTTGTTGTCGGTTTCGTAATATTTTTCACAAGTTATCTGTTATACCGATATGAGGTTTTCCTATTCCATTCTGGATGTGGCCTTTTGCTAAGTGCTTGTAATGAGAATTCTATTTTTAACAATCTATGATCCTTAATTTGAAAAGGGAATTTATTTATTATTTCAAATTTATTTACTTGTCCCATATAGGGGTTAATATGTAATCTATTTCTGTTTTATAATTGCCATTTGGAGCCAACCAGGTCCATTTCTTGCCTGCCGTTTTACGCAAATGTATTCACAATTTTTAATTTGTATTTTCTTGACAAAAATGAACCAGCTGGCTTCCTCTATCATTGCGTTCCCATATCCGTACGGCCCCATTATGGAGTCTTCTTCGTTTAATCTATAACCCACTTGGCTGTTAAAGTCTCCAACAGTATAATTTTATTTTTACTATTTATTGGATTTTCTGCAATTACTTCATTTAGTAATTGGTAAAAGTTCCTACATATATTTTCATCAGCTTCTGTGGTTGGAGCGTATGCTTGTATGATTGATATTGTTTTGTCTGTTTTATGTTTATTTTTAATGAAGCTATTCTGTCAGAGTAACCTTTTACTTTTAATTATTTTTTTCATTAAATTGAAGGGTTGGTTTGTCACAAATATAATAAAACAATAATTTTAATAACTATTAGAATTATTTAATTGACCTTCTCTAGTTTCAGATGCCATGGTCGACCATCCTCAGTAGTTATCTCATTCAAGAAACGGAATTTGTCATTTCATGAAACATTCATTCTTAAAATCTTCAATATAGACACATCACACAATTCATTACAATCACACATACATATATAGCAACAATTTATAAAAACGTTTATCACTGAGCTAGAAACTATTCTCAATTCCATTATTTATTTTTCCATTTGTTATTTATGAAAAATCCTACACCTTTTGTCGGCAACCAATCCAATGTGGTAGAACACGAATCCTCTTTCTTTAATTAGCTCTTCACCTAATCTTCGTACCTCTGAAACTCCTAGTATGTCTATTTCTGTTTGTTCAAAGGCATTCTCTAATTCCAGGATTCTATCTCACCTTTTAGAGTTCACACATTTAAGGTTGCTATAATTAATTTTTCTGTATCTAGATTTACTTTTTATTTTTAATGACTCTGGATTTCTTTTGGGTATTAGGGCTTTTTGCCTCATTTGTTTATTTTATATGATGAATTAGTTGGTTAGTATTTGAATCACTTTTATTTTTATTCGAGTTATTTTTATTTTTTAATTCACTTTCTTTGGAATCATTCATTTTTTGTTTACTCTTTGAGATTTACCCAATCTGGACTTGAGTATTTTTAAAACTGTTGTAGGAATTTTCCATATTTCTGATTAAAGTTTCTATTTGTATTTTTATATTAATATTGGTATTTTTATCATTTGTTTTGGCTGGACTTTGCTTTATTATAATTTATCGATGTATTTGCGCAGTTTTGTTTTTGATAACTGTGTGTGTTTTCGGGAGGTTCAGGTCTAAATCACCCAAGCTGACCAAAGCTTCCTGGGTGGTAGTGGAGTCTATTGTTATTTGATTTGAGAGCCTATGCCGGTATTATTAATCTAGATTATTTGTTTCAAGATTTTCAAGCGATTTAGTTTTTGTTATGAATGATAACAAACTTGTCTGCGAAGCCATTACTCATACCTGCTATGTCGCGTTTAGGCTTTTTTGTCATTTGAACATTTTTGGGTTTTTCATTTGTATCATTTTTTGTTGGTGGTGATGTTTCCAGTGGTCTTTTACTAGTGTTGGTCTTATCATTTTGTTTGTAAAAGTCTTTTATAATTAGTTTGTCGTATCTAATTACCATACTTCCCTGCCTCTCTGGCCTGAATCATGTCAGGGATCGCTTTTCTGCCTTTTTATCAGAATCATTCTGATTGTCGAATATTATAAGTCAGCACCATTACAGTAAGCGTTCTTTCTTCATCACATAATCCATCACTGACACATCAAAATATCTATAATTAAATGCTTTTCTAATTGGATCCCAATTATTCTTTTGAAAGTTTCGATAAACGATTCTTTCCACTTAAACCAGTCTGAGATTTTTAGTTTGATTAAATTGTATTTTATTACTTGGCACTACTAAGAATAGTTTTATAGTTTCTATTTTCATTTCATCTGACGTTACATTATACCTTTCACACTCTTTCTCAAAATTTTCTAGCCATTTTTTTGGTTCCCTCGTATTATCAAATTTATTTATTAAGAATTTTTTTTCTAATTCACTTACACTTAAAATGTTCTGAGATGACAATTTCTCTTCAAGTTCTTTATATATATATATATATATATATATATATTGAACACGCACAGAGCCTAAAGGGTCAATCTCAGCAAACCTGCACCATTGAACACGATCTTGGACCAATTCACCTCAAGATCGTGCAGTTCTGCGTGGTTTAGAACCCGCAAAGTTCAAGAGATGAAATTGGTCTTGTGTTTGCTCACTTGCCCTTAATAGATGGTAAATAAATTTGGAAGCGGGGGTGTCTGTGCCGTTTAAGTGAACTTCCAAATTAGGGTTAAAACGGACTTGTTTATCTTTCTGTTGACGCTTCGAGGTTTCTTATAGCCTTTTCCTATTTCAGAGCTTAAAACCTAATGTGAGAGTGGCGGAATTACACAGGGTTACAGATAAAAATAAGGTTACACTAACTCCCGATTAATTTTTATAACCGCAAGAAATTTTATTGATATCAAAAGAAAAAAAAGCAAATTTTATGTTACAATTTTGAATTTTTTTATTAAGACTTTAATTTAAAGATGATTTGAAATTTTTAATATTGAATTTTAATATTATTTAAATTTGAATGAAGTTAATGTTTTAAGTTGATTAATTAAGGTTTATATCTGTTTATGGGGCTTCAAGGGTCGATTTCGCCTCGAATGCCTTTGAATTTACAAGATTTGGTGGGCTCCTCTTGATGTGATTCTATACAAGACAATTGTGAAAAAAGAATTTGTATTATTTGTTATTTTTATAATCTATAATTTACTTTTTAATTATAATATTCAATTCAACGTTTTTACTTGATTTTTTAACTTAATTATTCAATTTTTTTTATAATCTATATTTTTGTTAATTTAATTCATTTAATTTATTTATTTTAATTATATTTTCTTTAATTATTAACTATTTATTTATTTAACAACCTTATTTTTTGAGCACATGAATCCATTTTCTACCTTGCTTGATCAATTTGAGAGAGTTTTTAATTTAATTTGAGACTTAGGCCTATATAGATTCGTTCAACCACTTTTATTTTATTTTTTCTAATTTTTATCTATTACTGATGGTCCGTCATCTATCTGTTTCGCCTTTTTTGCCGAAATTATTTATTCTCTCGAATTCATCAAGTGGTTATTTAGTAGAATCTGCATTCATGCCTTTTAAAACCCTTTTAAATTAACATAATATATTTTTTTTTAATTATAGTTATCATTAAATTTTTATTGCTTATTATTATTGAAATTATACTAAAAGTTCACGTGTTAATTACTAAAACAAAATTGTCTTTGAACTGCAGTTATTTTTTTTTCATGGTTAGGATCATTGATTAAGAGAGGAGAGATTTTATTTGCTTATCTTTTTATCGATCACTATGAGCTTGTCCCGACGGTTTCGAGTTCCAGGGCTCAAACTTCTTCAGAAGGTTACACAGATACTGCAGTACGTTAGGTTAAACTGGCGTCCCAAGATTTCATTAAACGTTCTAGTTCCAGTTATTTGGTCGTCGTAGTTCTACAGTCTGGAGCGGGCCGGATCAAGCCTTTTCGTGTATCTTCTTAGTTTTGTATTTTGAATCGTATTTCTCTCTTCTGATGTTATTATTATTTTAGAATCGACTTCATGTGTATTGTTTCATTATGCAAAGTTAAGTTTCACTAGATATTTATCATTTCAGGTTTTTAACATCTACTTCATGTGTTTATTGTTTAGGATTTTTAGATCAACTCAGGTGTTTATTCTTTGAGGTTTTCAATTATACTTAGGTGTATATTGTTTCAAGTCTTAAATTCTACTCTTTTTCCGCCATCCGCTCAGCTGGAATTGTCGAGGAGAATCTCTCCCTCTATCTTTTTTTTGTTCCCCTAATCACTTTTTATCTATTTTAACAAATTTTTATATTAAAAATAAAACACATGTGCATTTTAAAAATACAATAATCTTTCTTTCTTATTATTTCCAAAAGCATTGAATTTCGAGTTGGACCTTAGCCCCTTTTCAAGTTAATTTTTATTTTACACATTTCTCACTAATATTACTCAAATTCAATATGAAAATTAAATCCTTTTTACCTCTGAAATTTCTATTTATTAAACTATTATTTTTTTAAAATTTAGAAAATGTATGAAATTCTAATAAAATTTCCTTTTAATACCTTTTATTTCATAAATTTAAAAAGATGCCCGAAAAATTTTAATTTTTTTCAAAATTTTGCCCTTTAAGCAGGCCAAAAACAGCCGAAACTTGGGTGATTTTGAGGTTGTGTACAATATATATATATATCTACTTTACTTTATGCAAGCTCCCGTATATATCCCAAAATATCAAATAAAATATTTATTCTTATATCTTTATTTTAAATTTAATATCTGGAGTCGCGAAAAAATTTAAATTATAAAAATTGGTCATGAATGAAAAAAGTTTAAGAACCGCTGATTTAGACCAAGAGAAAGTGATAATTTTTTTTATTAATTTAATTAAATTGTTAATAATTTTTAGCGTAAATCAGGACCCTATTAGTGTCGGTAGAATTAATGTCCGTCTCTTTGTGTAGTTCGTTAAGTAAATAAAAGATTCAAACTTGAAATTTACATATTTATTTTTTCAAAAAATTAATTTAACTTCCTCCATAAAGTTTAAACTAGTTTAGTTAGCGGTATGATTTGGCCTCAAAAACAACTGTGAAACGTTTGTTTTAACAGCGGGTGCCTGCTTGCTTGCTAGCATTCATCCCGCCCGTCCTATTTATTCTACACTAGGCCCCGACCAGCATGTTCTTTTCAGGAGTTCGCTCCAAACAGAGAAACTCTCGGTAGCTGAACATTTCGCATTTTTTCAAGTTCATTAAATCAGGCGGAGAGCTATCGACTAGCTTTGAGCTAATTTCTTGAAATTCAGTTTTAAGCTCATTTATTTCTCTTTATGATATCGTTATCATACCTACATCATTTTTCATTTAAAAGAATGGATAAGGTCGGGTATTCTCATTTAAATTTTATTTTTTTGATGAAATTTTTTCATCATTTTTTTATAGAATGTTTTTGTTATTCTATTATTTTCTCGTTTTTTTTTTTATGAGAATAAGTTCAGGTTTTAGATTTTTATATATGTTGCAGTAAAAACCCGTTTTTTAGTAAGAACGGGTTCTTACTAATTAAAAAATACCTTTATGGCAACTAGAATTTACTGATATTGTTTGAGTTTGGTTCAATGGTCTAGAATCTTCATTTTTGACCTTCCGCCTCATTTTTAGTGTTTATTTTCAAAAATTTTTAAACGAAAATCTCAAAAATTACATCTTCATGTTATTTTTAACATTTTCGTTTAAAATTTTTTAAAAATAAACACTTAAAATGAGGCGGAAGGTCAAAAATGAAGATTCTAGACCTTTTTTTTAATGATATTGATGTGAGAAGGAGATACACCAGAAGGTGCATTCCCTAAAGGCCTGTATGGGATGGCCCCTCCATCGTGCAAAGAACAGAGTAGAAGGAAAGAAGCCGGGATCATGAGCCAAATCTCAGAAAGTTAGATACAATCCAATTTACTAAGTTTTTAGGGGCTTCGAGCAGTGGTAAATTCTCCGTGCGATAAATTAGGTTAAATTTATCTCCCACTTAATTTTTTTTCCAGAAATTTATGGGTATAGCCGGGAATCAAACCCGAGACCTCTAGGTTGCCAGCCAGCTATGCTGACCACTACACCAGAGAGGCGCAACAGATCTTACTAAAACGGGTTTTACTGCAACATATATACATATTTCAAAATTCATGCATGAAGGAAATTCTCATCTCTCCTTTCTTTAAGGGATTTGCTGAGGGTGTACCGCGACCTAAAAATCGTGTAACACCTACTTCCACTTCCAATTTCATTTCCAAGTGTAAGATAATAGATGACAATAGATTATCTAATGAATTCCAAAGTAATTCCAAATAATTCCAAAGACGGTGTACACCCAATTCCACTAGCGGTTCACCCCTCGGGAATTGCTTTCCTTACTTTTCTTGTATGATGTGATTTCTATTGAATCCTTCAAAGCGCTCACTTTTAGAAACTAACATCTTTTATATAGAGAAAGTGGTGTAGGATTTAGGTGAAACATGATATTAATTAATAAAGTAAAGGGTGTGTAGTTTCACAGTGAGTATTCACACCCTTTACTTTATTAATTAGTATCTTTTAATTATGGCCTAAGACAAATTTTTTTTCATCAAATGCATATCTTATGAAAACCAAAATTTTTGACACCCCCTCCTGATTTAAATCGTTGTTTTGGTAATGATATTTGCCAATAATAATTTCCTCATGTAGGTATAATTCGCCAGTATCAATTCTGCTGCGAATCCAGAATTATAATATATTTAAATACATTTTTTATTTTATTTAATTTTATTTTTTTAATAGATAATCTAAAAGCAAAAATAAATTATTTTTTAATCATATTAGTATTAATTACAACGAGCAAGAGATTTGCATTAAAAAAATGAATTATATATGATTAATGACAAACTAACTGAAAAAAATTATATATATTATAAACCCAAATTGAAAACTTGGAAAACATAGAACATGAGTGGGGAGTTGGGGTGGGAGGTGGGGTTGGGGGGGGTAGCAACGAGTGAGAGGATAATCAATGAAAATGTCAGAATTTGTAATAAATTCATCATTAAATGTCAATTTGACTGAATGCTGAAGAGATTACTAAATTGTAACATAACTAGCTTATTAGTATAATCATATATCCACTCTCACGTCAATTCATTCAAGATTAAATTAAAATTAATAAAAAATAATCTAAATATTATTATCAGTGGTAAGTCTTGACAGATTCTCCATATATTTGAGTTGCTTTTAAGCTTTGTGATAGGTGTATTATTTTTACTTTACTATACAGGGTATGGTCAAGTATTGTAATCGTGCATGAAAAAAGTGGTTTTTTTCCTCCTTTTTTTCGAAATATCTCAAAAACGGCATAAACTATTTTTGATTAAAAAAATTGAGCAAAAACCATGGCATTTCGGTCTACAAAAAGCCTAATAAGTGAACATCGAAAAAATTATATTTTTCGAGATAATAATTGTTTTGTCAAAATGTCTGTTAGTTAGTTAGTCTGTCTGTTAGTCTGTGCGTTACCAAATTTTTGTGGACGAGCTAGCTCAAAAACTAGTGTGAATATCGAAAGCAAATTTCACACGTAGTTTTTGGTAAATTGAGATTAAGAGCTGATTAGATTTTGGTGCATATCGATCTAAAATTAAGGTGGAGGTGGGGGGGGTTAAAAATTAAAAATCTAGGCCATTTGACCAAACTCAACCAAATTTTGTATACATAATCAGTGGGCCCCCAGGAGTCTAAAAATGTAAAAACTAACCCCTACATGATTATAAATAATTTTATTAAATATTAAATATAAGTGAGGTGCCAGGTTGTATGGTAAAGTCAAGTGGATGGCTACATCAGAACACGTCAGCTTATTTATAATAGTTTAAGTCTCTATTTATGCTTTAGTGAAGTTTGACTCACACATTAGGGTGCAAATTTTTGAAAATATTTTTTTTTAATGTAAACATTTCTCAGTCTTATAGAAAATTAAGATCTTGACACTTTCTCTTGAATTATACTACTATTAGTTGAATAGATAAAGTTAAAAAAAAACAACTAAAAATTAGCTTTTTGAAACATGCAAGTTTCTTTTTTTGCAATAAAATATATCATTGACCGTCGAATTTAATGAGATATTTACTTTAAAAAATCACATAAATCCTATGTTCGGATGTAAACATAAAGAATATTAATACAACGGATTGCCAAATCATATACTTTTGTATTTAATTATTTTTTTATAATTGTTTTTATTTCAAACATTTACGCCTTTCATACTATTTAATTTTTAATTCTATTATTTTGTATTTGTATTTTAACTTATTTTATTAAATATTAGATACTACACTTCTTTTGACTCAACTGGAGCGAAAGGACCTCCTTAAGATCAATAGGTCGAATTTTATTCGCAGCCAGAATTAAATAAAATTAATCACTACACTAAATTCTCCTGAGAATAAAATACCATTTAGTTCGTTTTGTACGTTTTTATGGGGTAAATAAATTTTTATCAGAAATCTAACTCATTTCATCTTATTCTACACCCTTTTAGGTACCAGAATCCACTCTTAAGTCCAAACCTGTTTTTTGACACACTAGGTCCTTTTTCTCGGAGAAGGTCACATATGTTACTGCCACTGAGAGAGGAGATATTAAATTTCTTTCACTGACGTTTCAAAACCCTGAAGAAGGAGGGAATAAGCCTCCGAAACGTCGGTTTGTGAATAAAAAAGATAGTTAAATTATCTCTCTTTTTTTGAATTTTGGACTGTCTCATCAATATCCTTCCACTCAGTTATGATCTGCTTCGAGCACAAAGATTTGAACTTAATTGCAATTTAATTGGAAAGTTTTTGTTTTGCCGAGAATAGCAGAGTTGTTGATTCACAAAGGAAACAAAGTCTCAAACAAATAAATAATTTATATATAGCTATATAATTTCGATATATATATGTATATGTTTATTTGTATCAAGCAGAGGACAACCTCTTTGTTTCCCTTTGTTAATTGCAATTACTAAAAATAATATTAGGTTCTTTCGTTGACCCTTTTAAGCCCTGAAGAAGTAGGGACAATCCTTCGAATCTTCAAGTTTTTTTTATAATGATGATAAAATGATTTCCTAATAAATTATTTTCTACGAAATTTGTGGTTTTCATTCTCATTGGACTAGCTTTGCATCAATTCAGTTTTGAGTTTTATCACTCCACCCTCAATAGAAAATACTTCAAATTAATTAAATTTTTCTAAAAAAATGAACTATTAGTTGTTTTTAAAATAAAAAATAAATAAATAATTAAAAGGAATCTGAATAAAAATTGAATTAAAGATTTTTAATGACCCACCTACCTGTTAATAATAATTAGATTAATTAAGAAAGAAACAATCAAATTAAAGTTTCTCAAAGATGAGACATTTACAGATTGATTTCCCTTAAATTTGTGATTTTCATCGATATCATTAGAGCAGTCTTCAAAATAAAAATCTATCTACTCTTATTAAACGAGCAAAATTTGTATATTTTATATATATATATATATATATATATATATATATATATATATATATATATATATATATTATTTGTATCTTGGTTCTATTTTGTAAACGACTCTACCGATTTTGATGAAATTCACGAGTTAGGGGGTTTTTGGGGTGACAATTCGATCTGTCACGGTCTCATCTTCGACAGAATTGTTTTTGATGGCTTTTTTCGTAATCAAATTAATTATTCTCAGGTAGACAAATCCCATTCTTGGGGTTTTAAAAAAGGTTACTCTTTTCCTTTTGTACCCAGGCAGACAATGGGTTGCCTTAATTCATTGTTCTCAAAGGTCTTGAAGAAGTATTGTGATTGTGGTGTGTTGTTGTCATGCATTAACTAAACCCGAAAAAAGCTCGGTCTTCCAGGTATATATATAAATTTGTATTTTTTTTTTAACGGCTCTAACGAATTTGATGAAACAAACTCTATTAATAAGTTTTGAGGATGAAAAAGCGATCATGATGCGGAGCGGGGATGGATGTGGTGGATGTAGGGGGTGCAGAAGGTGGGGGCAGTGGTGGGGGATCCGGGGGTAGGGCAAGGTTTCGGGGGTGGGTTCGAGCAGGGTGGAGGTGGGGGGTACAGTGATCGAATACTATATAGATATATTTGTTTTTTTTAATTTGAAAAGGGCTCTCAAATAAAAATCGACCTTTTTATCAGAATTTTAAATTAAAAATAATATTAAAATAAAGATTTTAACTGAAGGAAGAAGTTACCGAGCATCGCTTGGTGCCTCCAGGTACTATATATTTAATGGAAAAGTATGTATATATGTTTGTATGATTCAAACGATCTGATTGGCCAGTCCATAGCCAATGTCAAAACGTTAAATTATTAGAACGATTCTGATTGGTCAGATAGTGATTGTGCGTAGCCAAAGTGTTAAATAAATATTTCCTTATTGTTGAATCAATTTCATTCAACACTATCTTTCAATACTTACAGTATCATTTTAAATTTCGAAGGCCCGATCGTCAGCTAGTAATATACAATTAAATGGTAGAAAATGGAGTGTATGGGACATGTGTGAAGTTAGCCCTCATTTTTTTCTAATCAACAACAACAAACAAACTGAAACCCTCGGGTGTGTTTTAGTCCAGAAACTAACTTCACACATGTCCCATACACTCCAATTCAGCTAAATAAATAAATATAAATATAAACTTATATATTTACTATTTTTGCTCGTTTAATTATAAATTGATAGATAGATGTGAAAATATTGGATTCCTCTAGTAAGGTTTTTTCACCTTTAGCCTAATTTACTGAGGATAAATGACTCTTTAACTTTTTTATGTACTTATTTTACTTTTTAACTTCTAAAAAAATTTTTAAATGGAAAACTCACCGCTTTTGATCCAAACAACGAATCGTAAATAATAATCTACAAACAAGTAGAGAAAAAGATGAAAATATTTAATATCCAAATAGGAGGTTAACCGATTAAATAGCTTTTTTTTGAATAGGAAATTTATGTGCATCTAAAATTGAAAGTATAAAATGGTATGAATGGGGATGAGGGATTATTTATCCAGCATTCGAGGGATGAGAGGGGGTGTGTAACAACAAGCAGCTTCTCTGTCAGTAGTAGTAGTAGTAACTACCTAGAACACAGTTGGCTGGTCAAAAAGGATCGGTTGTGGCTTCGCTTTCACAAACATAGCTATATCTGTTTGTGTGTAGGCAATATACAACAGATTGTCAGTGTGTTAGTACGGATCCCATTAATGCAAAACGTCCATTTTGTTAAAAAGTCAGAAAGTTTGACAGGGCAAATGACTCATTATGGAGAGAAAATATCATCTCCTGGGGCAAGAGAGTTTATTTATTTTTTTTTCAAAGGTTGAATACTAGACTGAATTGTAGTTAGATCTCAAAGTATAAAATAGGAGTAAAGAGTAAAAATTTGCCAGTTTCTATCTATTATTATGAAAAATTCAAAGAAAAATCTATTAGTTAAATTCATGGAGGTCATGCAACGTTATCTACTCTAATAACACCTAAAAGTATAGGAAATATGAAATTTATTAATTTTAATGATGTACAATCGAGGGGTAAACCGCGATTGGAATTAGGTGTTGTGCGCGGCGAGTATTTTTTCCTTAATAATAAATATTATTATTTTAAGGGTAATATTTATAGCTGGCGGCGTGCCATTTTGATGCCCTTTGATGCCTTTTGACAACAGGAGAGTGGGCTTTACAACTCTACTTCCTGAACCTCAATAAATTTAAAGTAAGTTTTCATACTTAAGTTAATAATTAAGTTCTTTCAAATGGCTTTTAACTCCAGATGTCGAATGTAAGTTTATTGGGTTTTTTCCAAATTTTACCCTGAGGTTTCTCATGGGAATAATTTCTAAAAATAGGCGGGTTTAAAATATTTTAAAACACCCTGCTAATTAAGAATTATACCAATGGGAAGTTTTTGGGAAATTTCCATTCAAAAAGTCAGGCAAGTTTCAGAGACAAGCGAGCAGGCTTTAGTTCAGACAGTTCTCAGTTGTCAGTTGGAGCTGAGGGTTGGGAGATGAGAATGTCAATCAACAGAAACAAATTTGAAGTTCACTAAGCCATCAGCGAAGAGAAATGTATGTTTTTAAGCCAGTAATAAAAAATACCAATATTCATTAAATATTCTATTATTTAAAACGAAACATCTTCTTAAATCAGCATCAAGACTGAAAACAGGTCAAATCGCTTGGGCTACGTTACCAGATCATTTTCTCCGAGCTCTTCGAGATAAAAACATACAAATCATCAACCTTTCTCTGTTCAAGAAGGGTTGCAAACAAAATCAAATGTTGTCGTAACATAGGTTTACACGTCTTTGGAATTATATTGGAATTCATTAGATAATGCCCCTTCATCTATTAATGTTTGCCTCCTTGTGGGGTCATGTCCCTATAGTCAAAGCGTTGCTGGACAAGGGGGCGAAAATTAACCATCAAGATAAATACAAATACACATCACTACATTTGGCAGTTGGTAATAATAAATTGCCACTAGTGAAATTATTAATAGAAAGGGGGGCGGATAGAAGTTTAAGAAATGTTGAGAATAAAACTCCATTAGATTGGGGTCTTCTACTTGGAAGTGAAAGTAGGTGTACACGAAATTAGGTCACGGTTCACCCCTCGTGAACAACTTATGCCATCAATTAGAAGAATCAATTATTTTAGAAGATTTTGTTGAGTTTGGCCAAAGGGCTAGAATTTTCATTTTTTGACACCATTCCTTCATGTCTTCAGCAATAATAATCTAAAGGTCCACAACCCAATGTTATTCCTCATAAATGTTTTTAATTTTTATATAATTTCATTTAAAAGGAAAGAATTTGAGTAAACAAAAACTCGGGAATAGAATCAGCTAATCACAGATCTTTAATTAATTTAACTCCCATTTCATCCCCTTAGAGGTGAATTTTCGTAAAATCACTTTTTAGTTGACATATATACGCCCTATAAAGAACCTCTATTCCAAATTTCAAGTCCACAGGTCTAGTAGTTTTGGGAATGGTATTTCGCTTATACCTATATATCTTGCAATAAAAACCCGTTTTTAGTAAGAAGGGATTCTTAATAGTTAAGACGCGTTCCACTGAATACCTTTGTGGAAACTAGAGATTACTGATGTTGGTTGAGTTTGGTTCAAAGGTCTAGAACAGTGGTTCCCAACCTTTTGTGGACCATCTCCCCTTTCTGGAGGTTGACTAACACCTATCGCCCCCTTTTCATTTTTATTGTACCTATGCCTAATTTTAATTCGACATAAAGTGTAAATAATAAAGCAGTCTTATTATTTTAAACAATTGTATTACCGTGTATATAAAAACAACCAAAGCAGTTTTATCCGGTCACAGGAACTGAACAACAGAACTAAATCCTTTTTAACCGACTTCAAAAAAGGAGGAGGTTCCCTATTCGAAGGAATTTTTTTGTTGTCTATGTTACCTCATATCTCCGCCAATTGTGAACCGATTTTGAAAAAAAAATTGTATTGGGTTCTGTCTAGCTTCCGATTGGTACCATTTTTTTTATTAGTATTAGACCTTTTTTGTTAGGTTTGTTCAGGCCTAACTTCTTTGTTTATGAACCGATTTCTATGATTCTTTTTTTATTGGAAAGGGGGTATTTTAGGGATGGTGCCATATTAATTTGGTCAAGTTCTGATGATATGATCATTATTAATAACATCACTAAAAAGAGAAAAATAAAAATAATTTTTAAGAAAAAAATAAAACCGACTTCAAAAAATTAAATGCAAAAAATAAAATACACTGAAAGGTATAAAATAATTATTATCTTATTTTGTTACAACTAAACGACGAAATATTAACATGAAATTACTTTTTGATGTCGGTACCAAACAAAATATACCTATAAGCGAGCATAACCTCCAAACGTACTAAGTAAGATCCGTCGAGTGCGATTCATAAAAGGTATATCTTTGGCACCGACTTCAAAAGTAATTTCATGTTAATATTTCGTTGTTTAGTTGTAACGAAATAAGATAATAATTATTTTATACCTTTTAGTGTATTTTATTTGCTTGCATTTAATTTTTTGAAGTCGGTTTTATTTTTTTCTTAAAAATTATTTTTATTCAACTAAATATATTGACGGGAACGAGATGAGAAGTGTTTCAATTTTTCCCCACATTTGTGGATAAGTGTCCATAAGCTTCACCCAGGCTAACTCGTAACCGCTCTGCTTGAAAATGATTTTCGGCTCAGTCATACTTCAGATCTAGAAACTCCGTCTGCAAAGAGTTATCAAGCTTATTCACAGCTTCAAACGAGTATGGATCTAGAATACAATCCGGAATTTGTAACTTGGTCAAATCTTCAAATCTTGATTCGATGTCAGTTTTTAACTGGTCAAGGTGATCGTAAAAATTAGGATTTTGTCTTCTTTTTCTCCCTTTGAATACTCATCGCACCCAAATCGCCCCCACTTATTTATTGCCCCCCTGATAACCCAAATCGCACACTTGGGGGCGATCGCCCTATGTTGGTTTTTTTTTATTTATTATAGGCAATCAGAAATTACATATTTACAGGATATTTCTATGAGCCAATTTTCTATGCGAAATATTTACAATAGTTACAAGGTAGTCTCCTATGAGACTAGATAAGATAATGAAAAATATATAGAAATTTGTTATTATTCAGGATAGTGGAGATTCTTTTTAGACGTCTTCTTTCGGGGATTCGCACAAATGAGTGGAGGGTCTGATTAGGGTGCAATGCCAATTTTCCAACGTGGATGTTGGCTGTTTTTCTGAAGACTTCTTCCACATAAGGCACTCGAAGATCTTCGTAGAGTATTTTATTTGAAATAAACAAAGGGCTTCTTTAGAATGCTCTTTCTAACAGAGCATTTAATCTGCCATTCTGGGGAAAAGCTATTTAGCTGTGATCAGTGCGAGAAGAAGTTTTCACTAAAGAAGAAGCTAACAGAACATGTAAATACTCATTTAGAGTAAACAGTTTTGTTTGTCCTATTTGTAATAAGGGCTTCATTAGAATGCTCTTTCTAACAGAGCATTTAATCTGCCATTCTGGGGAAAAGCCATTTAGCTGTGATCAGTGCGAGAAGAAGTTTTCACTAAAGAAGAAGCTAACAGAACATATAAATACGCATTTAGAGAAAAGAGATTTTGTTTGTCATATTTGTAATAAGGGCTTCTTTAGAATGCTCTTTCTAACAGAGCATTTAATCAGCCATTCTGGGGAAAAGCCATTCGGCTGTGATCAGTGCGAGAAGAAGTTTTCACTAAAGAAGAAGCTAACAGAACATATAAATACGCATTTAGAGAAAAGAGATTTTGTTTGTCCTATTTGTAATAAGGGCTTCATTAGAATGCTCTTTCTAACAGAGCATTTAATCAGCCATTCGGCTGTGATCAGTGCGAGAAGAAGTTTTCACTAAAGAAGAAGCTAACAGAACATATAAATACGCATTTAGAGAAAAAGAGATTTTGTTTGTCCTATTTGTAATAAGGGCTTCATTAGAATGCTCTTTCTAACAGAGCATTTAATCAGCCATTCGGCTGTGATCAGTGCGAGAAGAAGTTTTCACTAAAGAAGAAGCTAACAGAACATATAAATACGCATTTAGAGAAAAGAGATTTTGTTTGTCCTATTTGTAATAAGGGCTTCATTAGAATGCTCTTTCTAACAGAGCATTTAATCAGCCATTCGGCTGTGATCAGTGCGAGAAGAAGTTTTCACTAAAGAAGAAGCTAACAGAACATATAAATACGCATTTAGAGAAAAGAGATTTTGTTTGTCCTATTTGTAATAAGGGCTTCATTAGAATGCTCTTTCTAACAGAGCATTTAATCTGCCATTCTGGGGAAAAGCTATTTAGCTGTGATCAGTGCGAGAAGAAGTTTTCACTAAAGAAGAAGCTAACAGAACATGTAAATACGCATTTAGAGAGAAGAGATTTTGTTTGTCCTATTTGTAATAAGGGCTTCATTAGAATGCTCTTTCTAACAGAGCATTTAATCTGCCATTCTGGGGAAAAGCCATTTAGCTGTGATCAGTGCGAGAAGAAGTTTTCACTAAAGAAGAAGCTAACAGAACATGTAAATACTCATTTAGAGTAAACAGTTTTGTTTGTCCTATTTGTAATAAGGGCTTCATTAGAATGCTCTTTCTAACAGAGCATTTAATCTGCCATTCTGGGGAAAAGCCATTTAGCTGTGATCAGTGCGAGAAGAAGTTTTCACTAAAGAAGAAGCTAACAGAACATATAAATACGCATTTAGAGAAAAGAGATTTTGTTTGTCCTATTTGTAATAAGGGCTTCATTAGAATGCTCTTTCTAACAGAGCATTTAATCTGCCATTCTGGGAAAAGCCATTCGGCTGTGATCAGTGCGAGAAGAAGTTTTCACTAAAGAAGAAGCTAACAGAACATATAAATACGCATTTAGAGAAAAGAGATTTTGTTTGTCATATTTGTAATAAGGGCTTCTTTAGAATGCTCTTTCTAACAGAGCATTTAATCAGCCATTCTGGGGAAAAGCCATTCGGCTGTGATCAGTGCGAGAAGAAGTTTTCACTAAAGAAGAAGCTAACAGAACATATAAATACGCATTTAGAGAAAAGAGATTTTGTTTGTCCTATTTGTAATAAGGGCTTCATTAGAATGCTCTTTCTAACAGAGCATTTAATCAGCCATTCGGCTGTGATCAGTGCGAGAAGAAGTTTTCACTAAAGAAGAAGCTAACAGAACATATAAATACGCATTTAGAGAAAAGAGATTTTGTTTGTCCTATTTGTAATAAGGGCTTCATTAGAATGCTCTTTCTAACAGAGCATTTAATCAGCCATTCGGCTGTGATCAGTGCGAGAAGAAGTTTTCACTAAAGAAGAAGCTAACAGAACATATAAATACGCATTTAGAGAAAAGAGATTTTTTTTGTCCTATTTGTAATAAGGGCTTCATTAGAATGCTCTTTCTAACAGAGCATTTAATCAGCCATTCGGCTGTGATCAGTGCGAGAAGAAGTTTTCACTAAAGAAGAAGCTAACAGAACATATAAATACGCATTTAGAGAAAAGAGATTTTGTTTGTCCTATTTGTAATAAGGGCTTCATTAGAATGCTCTTTCTAACAGAGCATTTAATCTGCCATTCTGGGGAAAAGCTATTTAGCTGTGATCAGTGCGAGAAGAAGTTTTCACTAAAGAAGAAGCTAACAGAACATGTAAATACTCATTTAGAGTAAACAGTTTTGTTTGTCCTATTTGTAATAAGGGCTTCATTAGAATGCTCTTTCTAACAGAGCATTTAATCTGCCATTCTGGGGAAAAGCCATTTAGCTGTGATCAGTGCGAGAAGAAGTTTTCACTAAAGAAGAAGCTAACAGAACATATAAATACGCATTTAGAGAAAAGAGATTTTGTTTGTCCTATTTGTAATAAGGGCTTCATTAGAATGCTCTTTCTAACAGAGCATTTAATCTGCCATTCTGGGGAAAAGCCATTCGGCTGTGATCAGTGCGAGAAGAAGTTTTCACTAAAGAAGAAGCTAACAGAACATATAAATACGCATTTAGAGAAAAGAGATTTTGTTTGTCATATTTGTAATAAGGGCTTCTTTAGAATGCTCTTTCTAACAGAGCATTTAATCAGCCATTCTGGGGAAAAGCCATTCGGCTGTGATCAGTGCGAGAAGAAGTTTTCACTAAAGAAGAAGCTAACAGAACATGTAAATACGCATTTAGAGAGAAGAGATTTTGTTTGTCCTATTTGTAATAAGGGCTTCATTAGAATGCTCTTTCTAACAGAGCATTTAATCTGCCATTCTGGGGAAAAGCCATTTAGCTGTGATCAGTGCGAGAAGAAGTTTTCACTAAAGAAGAAGCTAACAGAACATGTAAATACTCATTTAGAGTAAACAGATTTTGTTTGTCCTATTTGTAATAAGGGCTTATTCTAAGGAACTTACCTGAGCAGCCCCATAGCTCAATTCCGTAGGTCCAAATAGCATTTTATAAATTAAAAGTTTATTTTCCAGTGAAGTCGGAGATTTTCTGCTGATGAGCCAGTGCATTTGACGAACTTTAAGGTTCATTTCTTTCTTTTTTTTTTAGGTTGGTAACCACTGCTCTATATAGTCCGTTTTTCCAATGTTTTTCTAAATTTCTTTATAATATTGGACATATTTGGATTTTTTTATTTTGACTAGATCTAATTGTATTTTCTGTTCTACGCCTTTTATTATACACCTTTCTAATTTCTTTACTAATTAATTTTCTTCCTCATTTAGTAATTCCTGTACTACTATGGGCTCTCCCCCATCCATTCCACCTATTTCTAAAGCCGTTTCCCTATCGTGTTTCATTTTTACTTTACCATACAGAGTATGGTCAAGTATTGTAATCGTGCATGAAAAAAGTGTTTTTTTTTCCTTCTTTTTTTCGATAAATCTCCCAAACGGCACAAAATATTTTGATTAAAAAAATTGAGCGAAACTAGGGCATTTCGCTCTACAAAAAAGCTCTTATAAGTGAACATCGAAAAAATTATATTTTTCGAGATAATAAATGTTTTGTCAAAATGTCTGTCCGTTAGTCTGTGCGTTACCAAATTTTTGTGGACGGGCTAGCTCAAAATCTAGTTTGAATATCTAAACCAAATTTCACATTTAGTTTTGGTCCATTGAGATTAAGAGCTGATTAGATTTTGGTGGATATCAACCCAAAATTAAGGGGGGTAGATGGAGGTTAAAAATTAAAAATCTAGGCCATTTGAGCAAATTCAAACAAATTTTGTGTATATTATCAGTGGATCCCCAGAAGTCTAAAAATGCAAAAACTAACCTCCCAGGGCTAAAAAAATGAAAATCTTGGTCATTTACCAAACTCAACCAAATTTTCTATACATAATTATTGGGACCCCAGAAGTATAAAAATAACAAAAACTAACCCCCCCCTACATGAATATAAATAATTTTAGTGCCCAGGTTGTATGGTAAAGTCAAGTGGATGGGCACCTCAGAACACGTCAGCTTATTATTTTTAATTCCTCTGATTATTTCTGTCAGACTAGTCCTCGGCCATCTGTCATTCTCCATCTCTTTGACTTTTACCATATGTTTCATCAATCTTTTAACTTTTGGTACATATATAGGTTTGATCTCTCCGTTTCTCCCTTCCATATATAGTCCGGCGTGTTTCTATCTATCCCCATTATTAGTTTAATATATTCACCTTGTGTTTTTCCACCTCTTACTTCATGGTTATTAATTTACAGAGTAAATCAAATTATATATAACTTATGTATTTATTGTGAGTGTGTCTGTGTGTTGATCTGTATTCTTAAACCGTATAACGGAACCGAGTCAGCCTTTCCGGTCTCAATAATAATAAAGAGAGCGAAAGAGTATGGGAAAACAAATCACCCACACATCCGGTGCGATTCCAGAATTTTGAAACAAAATGGCATTCTGATCATTTTCGAAAAGAGAGAGAGCCAAGACTGACTGATCACTCAACAGGGGCAGGAGAGCAGAGGGAAACGGGTTTTTTTTATCTAGAAAATTCGTTTAAAAATCAGACAAGGTAGATAAAGGCTGGCTGGCTGGCGTCTAACAACACGTGATATATTGCGCTCTAGATTTTTTTTTCCCTCACCGGATTTTATGTATATCTATATAAAAGAAAAGTTTTAAAACATTAAAGATTTAAGTGAGTTTATGATTAGAGAAAAACATTTGTAAACTTTTTGAAAATTCCAATGACTTTCTGTACATTTTTAAAGATATTAGTAGCGAGAGTCATAGCCTAACTAAATTTATTTATTTATTTTTACGAACATGAATTTAGGTCATTTATCAAAGATTCTAATAGATATGTTTATATTGCATGTAGGAGGGTCTTGTCCCCTCGGGAGTCGAACCCAAGCACTAGTACGCTTTCCAGGCAACTAATCCAGACCCTTGAGACCATCACCTCCAAACATGCAATAAATAACGAAAGCCAAGTATTTTCACACCATTCAACTCGATTGGAATAGTAAAAATTAATGCTTAACTGAAATAGAGATTCAACATCGGATCAATGCGAAGGCAAATTTTTGTAAAGAATTGAGTATCTATTTGAGAAAGAAAGATTGAATTTTTCTTCTCAAAATCAACTTTTGATATTGAATCAATTAATTTTACGAACATGAATTTAAGTCATTTATCAAAGATTTTAACAGATATGTTTATATTGCATGTAGGAGGGTCTTGTCCCCTCGGGAGTCGAACCCAAGCACTAGTACGCTTTCCGGGCAACTAGTCCAGACCCTTGAGACCATCACCTCCAAACATGCAACATCTAACGAAAGCCAAGTTTATTTAATTTATTTATATTTTAAAATCGTAGGGAAGTGGACAAAAAATTAAACAACAGAGCTAGTTATTCAATTTACCAGATGTTTCATCACTTTATTGAGACTTCATCAGTGGCCGAAAATAGTGAACAAAAGAGATAAAAAAATTTCTTACATAGTTTTAATTATATCACAATTCTTTGAAAAAATAGGTTGTTATTATTTATTTATTTTACCTCATTCAATATAACTCTTTGTCAAAAATCTCTCAACTATAAGACAGTCAATAACGAACATTTTCCATTAAAACATAATTAAAACATTTTAAAACAATATTAGACTGTCTAGTCCTCGCATAAATTAAAGTTAAAAATAACTAAAAACAATTATAATATCTCTTAATTGTGCTGGTAGTACTAGACGTGTGTCACCGTCATTTAGTTCTTTAAAATTAAAATGGGTCAGTTACAATTTTGGAAGGTGCAACGTTGAAGTCCTTAGTCAAAAATTGAAAGAAATTGATTGGAATACCACTCTATGTAATTTAGATTTATCTTCTGCGGTAATGAGGTTTTATGATATAATAATGTCCCTCATAGCAGAAACATGCCCTAAAATGCAATGCAATAGTGCTGGATATCCATCATGGTTTTCTAAAAAACTTATTTCGCTAATAATTAACAAAAAAATTGCCCATAAGAATTACAAGAGTAATCAAAGTGAAACAAATTATAATGATATCAAAAACTTAAGGTCTCTGTGCAAAGCCGAGGCCACACTTTGTTATTCTACCTATATTTCAAATATTGAATCTAATGTGCCAAACAATATAAAAATCTTCTGGAACTTCATTACTGCAAAGATGGGCATGTTCCTCGATGAATTCAATGGCTCCAATGATGCACAAATTTCCAATCTTTTTGCTGAATTCTTTAAAAATGTCTATAGCTTGGCTACAACAAATGCAACATTTGACTCAGACACTATTGCCAATTATTGTGTAAATACTCTAGAATCCGATGAACATGCTAGTAATATTCCAATTATAATTTCTGAGCAAGAAATAATCACTGCATTAAAGGATTTGAAGCCCTCTCTCACCATCGGCTCTGATGGTGTACCTGCTTTTATAGTCAAAAACTGTTCTTTGTTTCTTATTAAACCCTTACTTATATTATTCAACCTCTCTCTTGAAGAAAAATGTCTACCTGAACTAAGGAAAAAATCATTTAATACTCCCGTTTTCAAGAGTGGCTCACGCAATAATATCAGAAATTACAGACCAATAGCTATAATAAGTGCGATACCAAAATTATTAAACAAGGCTATGTACAACAAGATTCTTTTACTTTGCTCTGATGCGATTTCCAGTAAACAGCATGGATTTGTACATTCTCGTTCAACTGTCACTAATCTTACTCTATTCACAAATTCTATTTTCCTCAGCCTTAATAAAAATACACAACTCGACGCTATTTACCTTGATTTTAAAAAAGCCTTTGACCTCATCAACCATGGAATTTTGTTGCTAAAGCTTAAGTACCTTAATCTTCCAACTAATATAATTATATGGATTGGAAATTATCTCTCCGATAGATATTCAATCGTCCGAATCAATGGCGCGGTATCCCAACAATTCTTAGCACCCTCTGGTGTCCCTCAGGGTAGCCTATTGGTCACCTATTGTTTCTCTTATTTATTAATGACCTGGTCAATGTAATTCAACATTGCAATATATTGCTAATCGCAGACGATATCAATTTGTTTTTTGACATTTCTAAAGTTTCAGACTGCAAAAAGCTACAATCCGACCTAAAAAACTTCTTTTCGCACTGATCACAGCCGAATGGTTTTTCCCCAGAATGGCTAATTAAATGCTCTGTTAGAAAGAGCATTCTAAAGAAGCCCTTATTACAAATAGGACAAACAAAATCTTTTTTTCTCTAAATGCGTATTTACATGTTCTGTTAGCTTCTTCTTTAGTGAAAACTTCTTCTCGCACAGATCACAACCGAATGGCTGTTCCCCAGAATGGCTGATTAAATGCTCTGATAGAAAGAGCATTCTAAAGAAGCCCTTATCACAAATAGGACAAACAAAATCTATTTTCTCTAAATGCGTATTTACATATTCTGTTAGCTTTTTCTTTAGTGAAAACTTCTTCTAGTACTTATCACAGCCGAATGACTTCCCCCCAGAATGGCTGATTAAATGCTCTGTTAGAAAGAGCATTCTAAAGAAGCCCTTATTTCAAATAAGACAAACAAAATCTCTTTTCTCTAAATGCGTATTTACATGTTCTGTTAGCTTCTTCTTTAGTGAAAACTTCTTCTCGCACTGATCATAGCCGAATGGCTTTTCCCCAGAATGGCTGATTAAATGCTCTGTTAGAAAGAGCATTCTAAAGAAGCCCTTATTTCAAATAAGACAAACAAAATCTCTTTTCTCTAAATGCGTATTTACATATTCTGTTAGCTTCTTCTTTAGTGAAAACTTCTTCTAGTACTTATCACAGCCGAATGGCTTTTCCCCAGAATGGCTGATTAAATGCTCTGTTAGAAAGAGCATTCTAAAGAAGCCCTTATTTCAAATAGGACAAACAAAATCTCTTTTCTCTAAATGCGTATTTACATGTTCTGTTAGCCTCTTTTTTAGTGAAAACTTCTTCTCGCACTGATCATAGCCGAATGGCTTTTCCCCAGAATGGCTGATTAAATGCTCTGTTAGAAAGAGCATTCTAAAGAAACCCTTATTTCAAATAAGACAAACAAAATCTCTTTTTTCTAAATGCGTATTTACATGTTCTGTTAGCTTCTTCTTTAGTGAAAACTTCTTCTCGCACTGATCATAGCCGAATGACTTTTCCCCAGAATGGCTGATTAAATGCTCTGTTAGAAAGAGCATTCTAAAGAAACCCTTATTACAAATAGGACAAACAAAATCTCTTTTCTCTAAATGCGTATTTACATGTTCTGTTAGCCTCTTCTTTAGTGAAAACGTCTTCTCGCACTGATCACAGCCGAATGGCTTTTCGCCAGAATGGCTGATTAAATGCTCTGTTAGAAAGATCAGTCTAAAGATTGTTTCTCTTATTTATTAATGACCTGGTCAATATAATTCAACATTGCAATATATTGATATTCGCAGACGATATCAAATTGTTTTTTGACATTTCTAAAGTTTCAGACTGCAAAAAGCTACAATCCGACCTAAAAAACTTAACTATCTGGTGCAAAGCAAACTTATTTTTTCTAAATTTTGACAAATGCTTCACCATTTCATTCTCAAAAAATGGAATATTTCATCCCATACAATTACTATCTGGACGATACTTCTTATTGAATTAGAGTAACTTCCATCAAAGACCTTGGTGTCACCTTTGACTCAAAGATCACGTTTAATGAACATATTAATCATGTGGTTAGTAAAGCTAACCGAACTTGGTGGTTCATATTTCGCAACACTAAAGCTTTTAGGAGCCCCAATTGTATCAGATACCTATACATAAGTTTAATTAAATCTGTCGTAATGTATGCTTCAACAATCTGGAGACTGAACAAAAAACCAACATAGCTAGACTTGAAAGAATTCAGCAAGTTTTGAGACATCTAGCGTCTCTCTCTGGTAGCCCTATGTCTAGATACGATCATGACTATTCGAAAATCGCTGAAACTTTCAACATATCAACTATTCTTTTTTTTTTTTTTTTTTTTTTTAATGCAATCGAATGCAAGAAGGGGTGCACCAGTAAAGATGTAGCCCCTATGGATCTCGAAAGACCCTTGCATTACCGAAGAGAAGGGAAAGTTGATTAAGTGAGAGGGTGTAGACGTAGGTGTCTATGCACCCTGGTTTTGAAGGTTTGAAGATCATAGGTGCTGGGAAAGATAGAGGCTGGGAGAGAGTTCCAGTTCCTTGAAGTCATGGGGATATATGAATTCGCGAATGAAGTGGTCCGGCACTTTTCTAATTTGACCGCGAAAGAGTGTTGGGAGTCGGCAAAACGTGTGCTGCGTGCAAAGCATGCTTTGGGGGGAATTATTGATTTTATCTCATCAGAGCACCTGCCGTGATAGTATCTATAGAAAAGGGAAAGGGCGGAGACATCTCTTCGATGAGTCAGCGAGTCGAGGGAGTCGGTGAGGGTAGAATCGTCAATTAGCCTGACGGCTCGTTTCTGAATTGCATCAAGGGTAGCAAGAGAATATTTTGAGGCTCCTCTCCACAGATGAGAGCCGTATTCGAGACAGGGGCGGATTTGGGCCTTGTAGATGGTGAGAAGTTGTGGGGGTTTGTAAAATCGCTTGGACCTGAATAAGAAGCCAATCTTCCTTGCTGCAGATTTCGCCACAGAGGAGATGTGTTCATTCCAAGACAGGTCAGATGCGACAGAGACGCCCAACATGGATAGGCTGTCACACATTTTCAGGGTATTCGAATCGAAGTGAATATCAGGGAAATCTCTATTTTCGCGCCTAGAAATTAGACAACATTGAGTCTTATTTGAATTAAAGTTAACTAAATTTTGAGAGCCCCATTTATTCAGTTTGTCTAGGTCGAGAGTAATTGAGGAGGCAATATTGATTCGATTATTCGGGAGAGAGGGTTTGCCGTGTAGAGTGCTATCGTCGGCGTAACAATGAGTGGGGTTTGCCGTTTGATCAATAAGGTCGTTTATATAAATAAGGAAGAGTGTGGAGGAGATTACAGAGCCTTGGGGAACACCAGAGTTTGTGGAGAACGATTCAGAAGATGTTCCATCCACCACAACTTTTATACTTCGGTTTGTCAGAAAGCTTTCAATCCATTTGCGAAGTGTTGGTGTGAATCCAAAGGCTGGTAGTTTGGCAAGAAGATTTTTGTGCCAAACCTGGTCAAAAGCTTTGGAGATATCAAGGGCTACAGCGAGGGTTTCTTTTCCGGCCTCTAGAGTATTGTTCAAGGTGTGGGTGACATAGGTTAAGATGTCGCCTGTGGAACGATTTTGTCTGAATCCATATTGCCTATCGTGAATTAATTTATTGTTTTCTAAGTGATGAAGGACGTGTTGGTTTATGACTAATTCCATTAATTTGGAAAGAACAGAGGTGATCGAGATAGGCCTGTAATTAGAGATTTGTGATGTGTCTCCTTTTTTAGGAATAGGTGTGACTCTGGCTATTTTCCAGCTTTTGGGGAATATGCCCGACTCGTAAGAGAGTTGGAATAGCTTGGATAAGATAGGGGCAAGTTCAGGGGCGCATTTTTTAATGAGAATTGGTGGGATGTTATCCGGGCCTGCGGCGGATTTGGAATTTAATTTATTAATGGCTTTTATGATTATTTGGGGCCTGAAAATTATTTTGCCCATGAGGTTGGTTTGGGGGGTATAAGTGGGCGGGTTAAGCCCTTTGTCATCTAAAGTGGAGTTAGTTGCGAAATAGGATGCTAGTGATTCGGCTTTTTCAGCGGGGGTCGTGGCTACTGAACCATTTGGGTGAAAGAGGGGCGGAAGTGAGGGGGACGCGAAATTTCTATTTATTGCCTTGTGTAACGAGAAAAAGGCCCGTTTTCCATTGGGGCAAGATGCGAGACGGTCAGCTATCCTCTGGTCGAATGATTTCTTTGCCTCAGAGATGATTTTTTTGCATGAGCTTCGCGACTTGGTAAATGCAACTCGGTCACATTCTAGCTGTGAAAGTTGCCATTTCTGAAAAGATTTGTTTTTTTCACGGACGGAATCTGCGCATTGTCTACCAAACCAAGGCTTAGAATCCTTGTTCCCTTTAATCAATTTTGAGGGGATATAGGTTTCTAAGCCTATTTGAATTGCCTCGTTAAGGGCGTCTGCGAATTCTGAAGCGTTTTTATCTCTGATGCAGAGTTCATTCCACTGGTAAGCGGCAAAAAAGTTACGCATGTCATTCCAATTAATGTTATCGTTATCGACTAGCCATATTTTTCTGGGGTTGGAGTGGGGTGACGGGGGTTTTGGTAAATTGGCGGAGGTTTTAATTTTTATCAGATTGTGGTCAGATTTACCTAAAGGGGCCGAAATTTTTGCTTCATAGGACGAAGGGTGGGAAGTGATGAAAAGATCGAGAAGATTGGATTTTTCATTGGCTTTGTCTGGGATTCTTGTGGGGCCGTTAATAATTTGTGTGAGGCCACACGCCGTAGAGAAGATTTCAGCGTCGGAGCCTGCGGGGGAATTATGGCTAGAAAATTTTAGCCAATTTTTGTTGTGGACGTTAAAGTCACCTAGGAAAGATATTTCAGAAGATGGAAATTCTTTCAGGATATTGCAATGGCACTCAAGGAGGTAGTCAAAAAATTGTTTGTATCTGGGGTCTTTGGGGGGCAAATATATTATGCAGAAGAATTTAGTTGAATGGCCTAACGTGATTTTGATCCATATGGCATCGAATTCATTGGATTCTAGATTAGTTAAACGCCTACTAGGGATGTCCTTTCTAATATAACAGCAGACCCCTCCTTTTTTTCGAAATTTTGAATGAAGTGTATAGTTTTCGAATTGGTAGTCACGACAGTTAGATTTATTCGCGTCAATTATAGTTTCGGATAGGCCTAAAAGAGCAGGTTTTTCATGTTCGAGATGTTGAAATACGTCGTGTAAATTCGAATTGCGAGATAGACCGCGAATGTTGCAGAAATTGATTTTAATTGATGTCATTAGTAAGGAGAGTTTGAGGTGGAAATGAAAAGGGTGACAAGAAAAGTAAAGATAAGAGAGCCGGTAAACCAATTAAAACTCCGAACTTGGATATATTTTTGAATATATTCAATATCAGTGAGCTCTTAGAAATTGGACAGTGGTTTTCCACCGGGCGATTTGAAAAGGTTTAAATCTACCACTTGGATTGATTGTTAGTAAGGGGAAAATTATGAGCTATTTAATAAATTGCTAGATTAAGTCTTAAATTAATTAAAACTAGTTGATGTTGTTAGTGGGGAGAAGAATTATTTGTTATTAATTTAGATACTAGATTTTATAATAGATATATTTTAAATTATAAGATTATTATGTATAGAGATTATTATATAATTATTATAGAACAATTAATATTTAAGGACCGTGCAATAATAAGAAAATGATATTAATAAAAAGAAGTTTATTTAAAAATATATATATACGTATATATTTAAAATGGGAGTACGAGTGAAAAAAGTTAATGTAATATATAAGATTTAAAATAAGATATTGGTTGAGTTTATTATAGAATTATTATTGAACAATTAATGTTTAGAAACCGTGTAATAGTAGATTATATAATATTAATAAAATGAAGTTTATTTAAAAATATATATATTATGTATTTTAGAAGATGAAAAAATGAGAATACGAATTAGAATTTAATTTAAAAGTAAGATGAATTGGAATTGAATCAATTTAATATTGAATGTTCTGAAATAAAATATTTAAATCGGAATGTTCTAAAATAATATAATATTTGTATATGGGATGGAATTTTGGGTAAACGGTTGTTGTCAAAAGGTGTTTATGGGGCTTGCAAAAAGGTGAATGGCCTGTCAGGACATGTGTCTTGGGAACAAAGGATCGAATGAAAGTATTATATAAAGTGAGAAATTAGTTGTATTAAATTTGAAGGGGTAAAAATAAAAATGATATTTTTATATCACTGGACCGGAAATTGTATATTATTTGCTTAATAATTACTTAAGAATAATACTAGTGTTTATAGTTGATATATTATAAATTATAAGTTAAGATAATATTTAAAATTTAAAATAAGATATTAGTAGAAATTATTATAGAATTATTTTAGAACAATTAGTATTTAAAAACCGTGCAATAATAAATAAATAATATTATTAAAACGAAGTTTATTAAAAAAATATATATATACGTATGTATTTAAAAATGAAAAAAATGAAAATACGAATGAGAAATTAAGAGATCGAAGAAGAAAGAAATCTACTTGAAAATATTTTAAGAGAAAATATGTGTTGTTTGAAAGGAGGGAGATTGACAGGGGGTGATTTATGATGGGTTTCTGGTAAGTTGGGTTGACTGGCTAGCTAAAAGGGATGGTGGTGGCGGCAAGTGCCCTTGGTAGATTTAGCTAGATGTTAATATTATATTGAAAATATATTGATTGAATTAAATTAGAGGGGATGAAAATAAAAATAATATTTTTATATCACTGGATTAAGAAAAAATTTTGAGGGTTTTCATGCAAATTAAGAATAAAAGATTGAGTGTGAGTGTTAATATTCACGAATCGCAGAGGAGCACAAAGTGACAGATGCGTACTGTCGGACGTCCAAGGCTGGAATTCTTCTTTGCTCATTTGTTTAATTTGTCTGTTTATAATTTTTTTCTCTTGAATTTTGGGCACATTGTCCAATACACTCTTTGCTTCACAATTAATATTTTCATTTAAAATAGAATTATTATTTGAATTAGGGGGCGCCGAAGGAGCAACAGGTTTCCGTAAAATTATATTTAACGGTTCTTCCCCTTTATATATCAATTTATGATATATCTCAGTTACAAAAAATACTTTGATCTGAAAACCGATAAATTTCAAAATTAATATTTCTGAAATTTAGTATTTTCCATTTATCGCTAACAGAAAGATGAATTTTTTGTTGTCTCTGAAGATTTAAATTTCTGTTGAAAGTTTATACTTTAACTATAAGTGTATCATTTAAAGTTATACCTTGGTAATCTTTAAAGGAAGCGTTGAATACGACCCGCAGCTTCGTCGTGGAAGAGCTTTCCTTCAAAATACAATGGTGCGGAATCAGATAATTTGTTGACTCAGCAACAGCCGTCATGTGATTTAGTGATAAATATTCAGAAAGAAAATCATTATATAGTTTTCTTTCATCGATGCGAGTTCGTAATTTTTTTTCTAAATTGTTCAATTGTTTAAGTACAATAGAGCGATTGTTGCCAAGTATTGTTGGAGAGGTTTTAAAGGGTAAAGCTAAAATGAAGCGACCATTAGAATCTCGAGAAAATGTAGTTTGAAAATGTTTTTCACATTCCAATTCATCAGGATCTATTTGAGAAGAATAATTGATTTCTTCGACTTCCCAGAATTTAGATATCAAATAAAGTAATTCAATAGAAGAGACTTGAAAAAGGTTGAAATTTCTTTTTAATAATGAAGAATCGTTAGATGGCAATTCATTTATTCTACCAATTATGACCCAACCAAATATAGTCTCTAATGCTATTAAATTATTTACTTTGATTGGTGCTTTATTTATTAAAAGAATCTCAGCAAAATAATCCGCTCCTATTAGAATATCAATAGTTTCAGGTTGATGCAAATTTGGGTCAGCTAAGTATAAATGATCAAATTTCTCTTTAATTTGTGTCGGCAGTTCTGAATTCATCAACGAGTTGGCTATTTGGTCGATAATCAGGACATTCATTCGAATAGAAGCGTTGAGATAATTAGAAATTACATTTATTTTTATATATTGGCGGGAATTCTTAATATTAGTGTTAGCTATTCCTTTCAATTGTATATTGATCGGCATTTTTTTTGTCTCAACTTGATAGCAAGTTTGAGGCGGTTGAGGTGCATTCTCTCGCCATGTTCAAAGGCAGGACCTGTAGGATCATGATTGAGTAGGACTTCCAATTCATGACTTGATCGTGTATGGTCCAATAAAGCTGTCGCGAAATCTTGGCACTGTTTTCTCAATTCTTGATATTCTATTTTGAACTCGTGTTCCATAAAACTAAGCCTTCTAAGTTCCCAACTAAGTTTCACAATTAATATTTTCATTTAAAATAGAATTATTATTTGAATTTGGGGGCGCCGAAGGAGCAACAGGTTTCCGTAAAATTATATTTAACGGTTCTTCCCCTTTATATATCAATTTATGATATATCTCAGTTATCTTGGTGGTTATGGCTGTAGGATCCTGCCTTGTGATCTGCTGGATTTCAGGAATTGCTCTTCTGATAACCAGTCCCGTGGATAGCAGTCTCTATCCGTGTCTTGTTGAAGGAGATAGACGTCCTCGATAAACGTCTTTATCGACGTGTGTTGTCCACGAAGCTGGTGTAGACCGAGTCGAGTAGAGCCGGATTCAAGCCACTAGGATGGTAAGGAAGTGATTCCTCGCCGGGCGGCTATGGCAATCGTTATAAAGGTATATATTCATGAAACTCCTTCAATGAACGCCTCGTGAGATGTATCTGTAGTGAGTTATGCTCAAAGACTCCTCGAGTTGTGTTCTTTCGTCTATGACTGCTTCAGACAACTTATTCACTTTTAAAATTATGTCTGATACCATTCGTTGTCATGAGCTTAGAATTCTTTTTCCAATGAACAATCCTTTGTACTCACTACGACAGAATCAACCATTCTATCCACACGTCATTCCGAAACCAACCGTATTTATAGATTAAGCATCGCTTATAACGCCTCTTTCCCAAAAAACATGCGTTTTGAATTTTACTATAGATACCAACAGAATGTCTAGAATTATAAAAATAAACACACTTTCATATATTTAAATACCCACTATCATAATTATTATATCTGATTTACTCTGTATTATTGTTTATTATTTGTATGATTAACTTTATTATTTTTTCTCTACTTTTTACTAAGTAGTGTTTCTTTGTATTACTTTTTGTAATGTTTTTAAAGGCACATTTTTTGTTGGTTTTAATTTAAAATTGCTGAATAGATTACGTATAAGGCTGGTTGGACAATTGTTGTTTTTAAGTATTTTTTCTATCATTTTGTAGTTTTCTTTGTGTAATTTTTCATCACTCAAAGTTAACACACGATGCAATAAGCCCTTAATCATACCTATTTTTTGAGACATTGGATGATTGGAATAGTAATTTAGTGTTCTATCTATTTTAAAATATTTAATAAAATGTGGACGCGAATGATGAAATACTTATTTATAAATTTTTATATAAGATTCTTCCCGAGGGGTGAACCGCTATTGGAATTAGGTGTACACCGTCTTTGGAATTATGTGGAATTATTTTGAAATTCATTAGATAATGCCCCTTCATCTATTGTCATCTACTTGGAAATGAAAGTGGAAGTGGAAATAGGTGCACACGATATTAGGTCGCTGTTCACCCCTTGATTCTTCCAAACCTTAAGTGACTTATGTAGAATTTGATTTGATAATTTTTAGGGTTTATTTAGTCACACAAATTAAACAAATAGAGTAATTTGAGTTAATTTATTTCATAGATTTACTAGACAGTTTCGATCACCACTGATCTACTGAGTTCATCTTCAGGAGATCAGAAATAAAAGTCCTAGATCTCCTGAAGATGGGCTCACAACCCGAAATATTATATATACCTAGAGTAAAACCGAATAAACTTTTTGTCTTTTATTCAATGAAACCCACCTAGTAATTTAAATTTTCTTTTTTACATTTAAAACGTGTTTCACCTAGAACCTCCACCATACTCCCTGAGCCTTCTAATTAGCCGAAAAAAATGAAATTTCTTAATTTTTTTGATCAAATAGAATAAAGATTATTGACCCCTATGGACCTGGGGAAGCATAGGTTCATAGTATCCCCTGCTTGTAGTAAAAGGGAACTAAAAGGGGTTGGAGATGAGCCTAATTCCTAACAAGCTCACTCAGTAAAAAAAACTTCCCAGTTACGGAAGCAAGTATATTATGCTTCCAGAAAATGGGAAGAGGAATAGTATTAAGGACACCTGGATAAATAAAAAATTATAAATTAAGATTCTTAAAGAGAAAAAAGGAATTATTCTTCTATGAGAATCTTCTCATATAAGAGTCTTGTATTATATGTTTATAGGCTGCTTCGCAGCCTATAAACATATATTAACCTTCCGCTCGATCAGCGAGTAGCAAAACCGCTTGTATTCCTCTTGGGAGAGTCTCTCCTTGAATATTTCTATTCTTAAAGGTAATAGGGAAATACGTCTATATATATTAAACTCATTGGATAGGTGTAGTTTCTGGGGGGTCTGATCTTTTATCCTTCAACCAAATTTTTTAGAGAGTTTCAATGAAATTCCGAATTTTGGCGGATACAATAGAATTTTTGTCATATTTTAAATAAAACCAAATTCATTAAAAATGCTTCTTTGTTGAGAAATTAATTTAAAACCGATGTTGTTTAGGTTGGTTTTATTATAATTTTACGATAATTTAATGAAATCACGTGATTGGAGGCTTTAATATGCCCTAATTAAATGATTGTAATCAATTAAAAACTTAATTATTATAAATTAATAATGAAATTAATTTTTTTATTATTTAACATTCAAAGCAAAGATGACATTTAAGAGGCTAATTTTTTGAGCCGCGCCTCAAGGAGCTCGATAGCTCAGTGGGTTAAGTGACCATTTCTAGACTAATTAAATACAGATTAATTGTTAATTTATTTATTCACAGACTGATCCTGGTTCGATCCCAGTCCATGCGTAATATCTAAATCATTTTTTTATGTATATTTTATTTCAATTATTTTTTTTTTCAATTTATTTATTTAAAGGTGGTTCTTTCGCGACAATCCACACAAAAAGTTTTAGCCTCGTAACCACTCTATAAATATGAACGGAACTAAAATTTTAGGGTTTTTTTAACCTGACTGTACTTCTCACACTATGAAATCTTTGTATAGATACACACATACTTGCCGCACCGTTTCCAAGCCATTGTGCTTATATCCTCCACTAAAAATAATCACCCAAATAGTTTTTTTTTTTTTTATCAAAACTAATTGGTAAATAATTTCAATTTTTTTTTAGTTACTCCGAATATATTATTCTAACAAATATTAGTTTTTCATCAAGATGGTGAAAGTCCTTCAATGAAAAAAAATAAAATAATGATCATATCTCCACCCTTTTCCTATCTACCCTATGTAAAAAATGTCATTTTTAATTGCAATTATTTCATGTTTGGTGTGGTAAATCGTCTTCAAATTTTAACAGTATGTGTATTATGCTTTTAATGACATATATTCCAAATTTCAAAGACTTCTTGAATGTTTACATTTGTGAAAGAACTACCTTAAATTGGCCTATCCCTTGTTCACGGTTTATCGTTGTGATACGAGATATCATGTATATATTGACAGATAGATAGATTGAAAATAAATTCAAAAATAATATAAATATATCGCTTTTAACTGAAGCAAAAAGTGGCCGAGCATCGCTCAGTGCTCCAGGTACTATTTATAATATTGAAATTATAACACCTTTTTTAAATCTTTCATTTCTGTTAAACTCAACAGAAACTCCAATTAATCATGATTAAATGATGTTACTAACTACCTTAACCGAATCACTGCTAGCTAATATTTCAAGTTTAGAAATATTTATACCTCAGGGTACATGAACTTTCTTTTTTTCTTTGAATGTGGCTTTAGCAAAAAAATAAAAAACACCCTTCTGATGGTATGCACGTATCTCTTTTTCCATTTCGCTTTCACTTTAATGAATAACCGCAACTCAGTCAGAGGGGGGGGGTAATTTTTTCTCTCCCCCGGGTTAATTAATTTGCAAATGACCCTTTTCAACGCCCCCAGAGGTCGACGCGAGGGGTGGGGAAGGTCAAAATTAGCCCTAAATAATCCGCCCTCTTAGCGTAATAAACAATGGAATTCTTCCCATGTTTGCCAGTCCGTTTGTTTGTCAACTGAGCATTCAACTATCGTCTAATTGACCTCTAATGGAAATTTATGATAAACCAAAGACTCGTTATTTATTTATTTATTTTAATGCCTGCCTGCCTTCTGGAGATTAGTTTTTAAAGTGTCTAAAACGTGGAGAAATATAATTTGCTCAAACATATGATTTTATTATTTATAAGATTTGAAAATTCTTTAAAATTTATTTTTAAGGACGTGCCCTAATAGATCGATTTTCTTGCAATTCTTTTAATACTTTGAATACACATATTTATAAGTGTCCTTTACACGCAGAAATTTTTTTCAATAGTCCTTGCGGGACAAAATTTGTAAATATTGACCATTGAAATTTGCATATTTAACACACAAACCCTATCCCGATTGATGTTAAAGAGACTGTTGCATTAAATAACAATCGTACTTTTCTTGATATTATTTTGAAAAACTGAGAATCATTAACTGAAGATATAACAAATATTTTTCCGTTAAAATAATTATATCAAGTGGTATTCGTTTTGTCTGAAAAATGTTAAAAGTTAGGTACTTTTGATGGTTTTCATTTTTTTTCTCATGGCCTGGCAAGTGAGAGATGGCGACTTGACAACGTCGCACTAAAATCACTCAATTATTCCTATCTAAAAAACTTCTGCAGCTGGTGCATTTGAGATTTTTAGCTAATTCTCTCAACCTAACTATACTGTTCTCATCTGGAATTTTACATTGAGCTGTTTCATGAAGTGTTTTTTTTTTATTCTTTGTCTTTTAGCGTCGGTAAGAATGCAATGTTGCCAGATCCGAGAAACGACGCAGTGAAAATATTTTTGCCTTTCTGCTCATGTGAGTCTAGGGGAAAGAGCGAAATGCATCTGATCTATATTAGGGAACGTCCTTAAGAAATTCTATGCGGTTGTTTTTATGTTTTTGTTTGAAAGATAACACAAGCTACCTTAAAAAAAATTCATGTCTGGGGACGTTTCGAACACTTAGTTTCCTTTCTGAACTCCTGAAGATGGGATTATACCCCGAAATATATACTATATAAATAGAGTCGTGCTAAACAAGCATCTGATCTTTTATTTTTGTGAAACCTAGCTAGTATTTTATATTTTAAATTTTAAAGCTTAAAAAAATTTTCAAAAATTTTCTGTACTAAGATATCTGTCTTCATCAGCCTATACATTTTTTTTTATTATTTTCTTACTTTTGTATTAAATCAAGTAATTTTTGTGTACCATAATTAAATTGGTCTAAAGTTATACATTAAAGGTCAGATAGTGATCGCGCTTAGCCAATGCGTTAAATAAATATTAAAAAAATAACTTTTAATATCTCGAGACGCTGCCCGCCAGTGGCAACCTGCCTCGAGGGCCTAGGTGTAAAAGGCGTGCCAAAGGCACGTTTGGAGCAGCTAGTTATATATATTTATATTTTCTGAAATTCAATTTAAAATTCTGAAATACAAGTGAGATTTTCTGAAATACAATTGGGTTTACCTGAAATTAATAAATATTTTCTGAAATTAAATTTGGAAAAAGTGTAGATGCTATGTCTACTTAAGTATTTATATCCAAATTTTTTAATAACGTTTGCTAGTAATTAATGCAGAGACTATCGAAAGTCACGTGATATATGTACAGATATTAATATTTAGGAGTCATAAATGAATAATAATAAAAAAGTATTTTTCAATTAACATTTTAAAAAGTTTATTATATATACGTGTGTGTGGTGGGGGCCTGGTAACTTGTGGGGGAAATAAACATAAACTAAACAAAAATACGAGCGTTTCGAGTTAGATATTGCTAATTGAATTATCATTAATAGTATTAAATATGTTTTTTGTGGGGGGGGGGGGGGGGGGAGTTGGAACTAATTGAATTTTATTGTGGATAATAATACAGAAAAACACAATTTCAATTTATTTTTAATAAATTCACAAAGGAATTTTATTACATGGCATAAAAATTATTTTTAGGGCTATACTAATGCAGAAAATATTTGATCAAATTCGAAAGGGCTTAGTTTTTGCTTTTCTGTAATACGAAATGAAATACAAGTTGTATAACGAATAATTTGCTAATTAAAATTAAATTTTTAAAAAATTTTAAATTCAATTAAGAGAGGCGAAAAGCTACCACAGGATATTATACTTACAAAAATATTAGTAACCAAAGTTCGAGCTGGACTCGCTTTTCAATGGCTCCATATCTAATATGTTTAAGGTGACTATTCGTCCTCGATTTTCAGGACAATCCCCGAAACAATACATATAAGACCCTACTTATTTTTTCAAAGAAAGAAGTACTATAGAACGGAAATTGGAAAGCACAAGTAGGGAAAGAATTGAAAAAATTCCTACGGCACGCCGTAGGAAGGGATAGATTTCGAAGGGGCTCTACCCCCTTTTTAGACTGCTCCTATCAAAATTTTTCAGGCACAATTGTAGAGGTTAATTAGAAGAATATTAGCCTTTTGCAACCAAATTGGTATTAATATTGTTATGAATTTCTTAAGATTTCAACCCCCATTATTTCCACCCTTGGATCTGAAGTCACCAAAAACTAAACAGTTCTTGCTTACATCAAGACTAAATTCTGTGCCAAATTTTATTGCAATCGATTGAACGTTGCGAGGCTGCAGCGCACTCCACAAAACTGCGAGTTACTATAGCACATCTTCGAAATCTCACATAATAATTTGGTACACGATTTCAAACACGTGCACTTCACTGGGCATCCTTGAAATGATAGAAATCTAAAGTACGATGTCAATGTATGTACTTTGGGGTTGCCACAGAACAAAAAACGAGGTCATTCCGACACGACCTTTATTTAGCGAGTTATTTGAATTGTCTCTTTCAATACGTGTTCCTTTCATGCCACCTCTCCCTTATATTGTATATGATAAAAATATATATTTATTATATTATTATATTAAAAACAATGAAGAATATGAAATTGTCAACATAAGAAGCCTATTTAAAAACCAGCCGCGAAGCCTCGCCTTCGTGTGTATTAAAATAATAATTTAAATTTCCTAATTTTAATAAATGTTATTTTGTCACGAATTAATAGTGGGTTTTAAAATAATTTCGGAGTAAAATTTACAAATAATTTTGAAATATCCACTTTATGAATTTTAATGAATCCATAAAGTCTAGGTATAATTGCCGAAGAGGGGTAGTATTTCTTGTGATCTATTGTGGTATTTAAGCTTTTAATTAAAAGTGATTTAAAGAAGTCATTGGCCTTCCTCATTACGCTATTAGTTCTATTTTTGGTGATCCTACTTAAAGTTTCGTTGCTTCATTGAGAATTTTGAAAGTATAATTTAAGAAGATAGTCACTTTTATTTGTGAATACGGAACAATTGCTTTTGTCAGTCCTAATCAAATATTATATCCTTATTTTCTTTAAAATAATTTTTTTCTTTTGGATATGGTTAATTTGATTTCGGTTTGAAAATTCAAAGTGTTTTTTCCGGTATTTAAAATTGATTAGTAATTATATTAATGGATTTAGTTCTTAGGGAAATTTGTACATTGGCCTCATGATGGTGGATAGTATTTTTTATTGCTGAAATCAATTCAGCAATTTCTTTACCTTTTGGATGAATTGTAAAAGAAAATTTTGGACCTAGTTTTGCAATCTCCATTATTTTCTAAGGAATCGATTTGTTGGTTAGATTGATGGACCATGAGTCTATATTGGTGTTGGGGATTTGAGTTTGGGAGTTCTTGTTATCATAATAAATGGAAAAATAATTCAACGGTGTTTTTTCATTAAGTGAATTAGGATCCATTTAATAATGATAGATTTTATTAAATGATTTATTTATTAAAAGTTCCAAATAATTTTACTATGGAAAATTTATTCTCCATAAAAGTATCCATTAAAATTATTTATTTGTAAATATATTATTTATTTAAAATAATTATTAAATAAATTAATTATATAAATAAATAACTTATTATAAACCTATGTACCTATACCTAGCACACTCTTCTATTATTCAACTATATTAATAATAATATTTTTTTTTTAATTTCGTTATTCGAATATTGCCATGTGCTTTAAATGCATTCGTTTTAGAGTGCATCAAAATAAAGCAGACCTAAAGTGACCCAGCTAAAAAAAAGTAACACCAGATAGAACACTTGACGCAACTTAAGGAGGTTCGGGACTGTTTATCATTTTTATAAGAAAATTCTCAAATTTTTACCATCAAATCATTGATGTAGGTATTAAATATATTTATTCCCGAATTTTGAAGTTGATCCTCTGTCCCATTACCGAGAAATAAATTATTGAAAATTGTCCTAAGTAAATGGACCGAGCTTTTCAAAAGGTTATAACTTCTATACAAATTATGCCATTTTCAACAAATTTATACAGATCAATAATGTTACTTTTATGAATCGAATGATACATTTTTCAATAGTTTTTACAGTCTAGTTATTCAAAAATGAAAAAATAAAAAGTTATTAGCTGCCAACATAATATGGCAAAAGCACTAGTGTAGAATTCCAACTCTATTTCTTGAAATCGTTTTTGTGTTAAATAAATGTTTTTATAATGAGAACAAATTTATCTCAATATTCTTTTTATTAATATTATCAAAACAAAGATTTTTACTCATTATTAACAATTTTTTTTTTATTAAAAAATTTAGTAGGCAGATGTTGTCACTCTGCGGAAAAACAAAATATTTTTTCGAAGATCAAGCAGATAGATAAGCTGTCTTGAACTCCCTTAAGGCGCGCACACGCCAATTCCAAAACGAATATATCTACAGTAAAACCTCGTTTATCCGGCCCTCACTTATCCGGACCTCAGGATTATCCAAATCGAATTTGTAGACATTTTTATTTTAATAAATGTTCACATAGATAATAATTTTTAACTCTGATATCAAGAATGTAATTATAATTTCACCAAAAATTCGCTTTAATTTTGATATTTTTATATTGAGACGAAATCGGAACGGAGTAAAGAGAGATGATGAAGTGAAACGTAATTTATTTATTTTTTAACGTAGGGTAACTACGGGATAGTTGCATCATGTTTTTTTTAAAGTCATTTTCTCCAAAACCTTGCTATGTCTAGAATTTGGTATATTTTTTTTAATATCTATATAATATGACCTTGAACAATTGAATGCACCTCTTCAGCTGTTAGACTGATCACACTTGAAGTATGATTTTTTCTTTTTTACTCAGTGATCCATCTATCCCGGGGTAATGGGTTAGATGGACCACCTTCTAGGGATTGATGGACTTCTGGTAAACGTTACTAAATCAGAGTATAACATAAGAAATACAGGTTATCAAAATTATAAACATTGTTTATTTTCAAGTATAAAGTTATAAACTGCTTGAAAAGTGATAAGTATAGATTCAGAATATTTAATCATTCTCCGTGTTTTCAACAGCTGTGACAGCATTTTTCAAATTGTCTTCAGACAATTCTCCTCTCACAGATGTGTCTTTTCTTTTATAAAAAGTAGGCATTTTGCTGTAACAGAAAAAAGTCCCAACTTATCAGGATACACTTTTGTATTTAAAATAATTTTTATCTAGAAAATAAAGCCCTAATAGGAGAAATGGTCAGACTATCCCAGGTTTTTTTAAGTGGGCCAACTATCCCAAATTTCACTGGTCCATCTATCCCAATTGTCGGGAATAGATGGATCATCTCCCCATTCAGATAAACAAGATTACCGGCACAGCATTTTAGTTTAAGATAGTACCTAAGTATACACCTAAGTTATAGCATAGATCTTACGTCGAAATCATTTAAACTAACTTAACCACATAACAAAGAAATCTAGTATAAAATATTTTTCAACTCACCAAAAGAAATAAACGAAGTTTTCTTCTAAAATACATAGGAACCTAACGAGCAAAACTAAACGTGAGTCCTTCTACTCAAAATGAACAACTCCAGACGCCAACTGCATCGCTGCTCTAGCAGACAAGCGAAATATTCGACTGGTCCGTCTATACAGGTGGTCCATCTATCCCGGACTTATACTGTATGTATTTTTTTTAAATTTTATGTAATTTTGATATAAATATGTTTTTACTTTGCCATACAGGGTATGGTCAAGTATTGTAAGTTTTTATCGTAATAAATTCAGAAGCGACTGTGGATCAGTGGTTAAAGTGTCGGACTAAAATACGCTGGATCGAGACTGAGTCTCGGCAGATATTTGCGGTCGTCTCTTTTTGGAAAGCAATGGAAAACTACCAAGAGTATAATTGCCTAGCAACCTCTCGAAACTAGCCGCTCGGAACCGGCGTTAAAAAGTAGCTCTCGTATATCTGTGTAAAAACAGCTAAACACATTCAACACAGTTATATGTGGAGAGGTGTCGAAACGTCAGGGAGACCCGATATGGCACTTAAAGAAGAGAATAAATTCAAATTCCATTGTTTGAAGATTTGTTTTGTTTTTATTACCCATAAATCCGGATTATCCGGATTTTCGATTATCCGGTTTGCCGTTGGTCCCAGTTAGTCTAGATAAATGAGACTCTACTGTATTGTGTTCATTCATTACTTCAAAACGATTGGAAACCAAAGGTCCTTCCCCTTCTTCTTCAATAGTGGATTGTATTTTTTATTTCTGCAGATCCTTTGAGCGTCGCTCAAAAATATCGAATATTCATAAAATATAAAACCCGACTCAATTTGTAGTTTTTCAACCCTCCCCCCCCCTCGCCTTTCTACCGTTTCCTTTCAATTGAATATAATAAAATTATTCATCTGCCGCAAACGTGTGGGTGGCGAATTTAATCCGTAACTATTCAGGCGAAGCGAAACAGTTAAATGCTTTCTGTCTAAGACCCGCACTTGGATATTGATACGCCCGTAGGGTAGCCAGCCAGCCAGACCACCGATTGCTTGCATTCACGGAAAATTCAATTAAATAGTTGGGATCGTTAAAGTGCCCGGCTCTCTGTATGTACTATCTCTATATACAAACTAACCACAAGCATAACTTCCTCTCCTCTATCCCCCTTTCATACTAATTTACCACAATTCTATAATTCTGTAGAAATAGAATCATCGGATTAGATTCTAAGCTGGCCATTCGGATTTTGATCAAGTTAATCCAACAGTTGTGAAATATACATACAACACGCGATTCAATACAATGCAAAGTGCTTTCAAAGGACTAATGCGAAGTATTGAATTCATTCGAAAATTTTCATCTCCAGATTGAGTTTGTTGATTAATTAAAGTCAGAATAAATGATATTAGCATCTTTGTTGTCCAATATATATATATATTTCTTTTTAAAAATTGAAAATATTATATTAATAAAATTTGAAATATTAAAAAAATAAGCTGACGTGTTCTGTTGTGGCCATCCACTTGACTTTACCATACAACCTGGCCCCTCAATTATATTTAATATTTAATAAAATTATTTATAATCATGTAGGGGTAGTTATTACATTTTTAGACTTCTGGGGGCTCACGGATTATGTATACAAAATTTGGTTGAGTTTGGTACAAGGAGTGAGGATCAAAAGATTAGAAAAATTATATATATATGAGTTAAATTATTATAAATCAATTTCATTGATGGTAAAAAGGAGATATTACTAAAAGAAAATACTAAATTACAATTTAAAAAATCAATAATATTGAAATGATTTTACAAAAGATAATTAAAATTTATAAATTTACTGAGGCTATATTTATTAAAGAAGGGGCGGAAAAGCTTATTCAGGGGGGAGGATAACGAATTTAAAGAATATTATTTAAATGATTTTATAAAGGAAAATCAGAATGGAATATGTTACTGAAGCTATATGTATAATGTGGGGACTCGTTTATTAGAATTGAGAATAACAAATAGTATGCTGTTTATTATAGTAGGGTAGATCTGAACCCACGCTGAAGTTGAACAGGAAATCATTTTGCTATTTGTGTGAGGCACTTAAGACAAAGGAATACTTTCAATAGGACAGCTGGTAGAGTGATTTACATTATTTTATAATAAAAATTAAAACTGATATATTTACTGAAGTTATTTTATTAAAGGGGGGGGGTAGAGAAAATTAAATTTAATGAATATTCATATAAAAAATAGAAATGAAGGGAATTCAACAAAAAAAATAAATTGGTACCAATATGTAAACAAGAATTTGTATGATACTTGTACTGTGGCAGGCGAGGTGTAGTGAGATAAATTTGTACTTACTATCGAATGCCGATGGAATTCGCCTGCAGGAAGACTGAAGGACCAGCCAATTTTCGAATTGGCAAAATGATGAATGTGAAGATGGTGTTTGTAATTTCACTTCTTTGAGGAAATGATTTAAGTAAATGATGAGATAGGAAATATGATATAAGTAAATGTTTAGCGCTGAACAAGGGAAAGGGTGTAAAAATGGATAGTAAAAAAGAAACTTATAAAAAATTAAGAGCTTCAACTCATATGAAAGCGAAGTAGTAAGTGAGGATAGAAAGAGAAATACATTTTCTAATGGATAAGAGATGACTCACTCTTTATAAGTACAAGTACATGGAACTTATAAAAACCGCCAAGATCAAATGTGTATCAATAAATTGAGGTACGAGACAATAGTCCCCCCCTTTGCGAGATCATGGAAATCGCGCAAAATTAACAGTTTAATCAGAATTATCAGGAGGCAAGGGGTTAATTTATTCACAGGACGCTGGTAAGAATTATTACCGACGCGAACTTGACAAACTCTTACGACGCCATCTTTAGCGGGAAAAACCATTTCAATCCGGCCCAAAGGCCATAACAAGGGAGGATTATTAAGGTCAGTCACTAGGACTACATCTCCAATCTTAACATTTTCACTAGAGTGATACCATTTAGAGCGCTGCATTAAGCTATGGAGATAATCTTTAGACCATCGTTTCCAAAAACACTGTATAGCTTGTTTATAAGTTCGTAATTTTTTTCTAAATTGTTCAATTGTTTAAGTACAATAGAGCGATTGTTGCCAAGTATTGTTGGAGAGGTTTTAAAGGGTAAAGCTAAAATGAAGCGACCATTAGAATCTCGAGAAAATGTAGTTTGAAAATGTTTTTCACATTCCAATTCATCAGGATCTATTTGAGAAGAATAATTGATTTCTTCGACTTCCCAGAATTTAGATATCAAATAAGGTAATTCAATAGAAGAGACTTGAAAAAGGTTGAAATTTCTTTTTAATAATGAAGAATCGTTAGATGGCAATTCATTTATTCTACCAATTATGACCCAACCAAATATAGTCTCTAATGCTATTAAATTATTTACTTTGATTGGTGCTTTATTTATTAAAAGAATCTCAGCAAAATAATCCGCCCCTATTAGAATATCAATAGTTTCAGGTTGATGCAAATTTGGGTCAGCTAAGTATAAATGATCAAATTTCTCTTTAATTTGTGTCGGCAGTTCTGAATTCATCAACGAGTTGGCTATTTGGTCGATAATCAGGACATTCATTCGAATAGAAGCGTTGAGATAATTAGAAATTACATTTATTTTTATATATTGGCGGGAATTCTTAATATTAGTGTTAGCTATTCCTTTCAATTGTATATTGATCGGCATTTTTTTTATTGGAAATTTAGCGGCTGTATGAGAAGATATACAAGA
>JALMQS010000161.1:3194841-3222606 GCA_024734495.1 Forficula auricularia | reverse complement strand
AAAAACTATAAATTCCACTTAAATTCTGGGTGTCTGTTCTAAAATTCACTGTATCATTTAACGAAATGTGAATCATTTCACTTATTGTTCTTTTAAAATACACTGGTTCAAAATCTAATATTAATGTATCATCAAACTTGAATTGATGATTTAGATCAAAATGATGAAATGAATAGGGCTGTTTTGTCATATTTTAAAAAATAACAAAATTTAAGTGTTTGTGTTTAAATCCGGCCCTGTGTACAATTTTCAACCGCCCCAAAAATTTCAATTGTGCGTCTTAACCCCCCCCCCCCCTCTTATGGACACCCATGCATAAAAGACCTCCAAGAGTTGGGTGTGCATCAAATTTGGCCGGAAGTTCATTCCAAATTTTAGTGCATCCGCCAATTTGAAGGAATAAAAAGAAATGATTCGTTTTATAGTGCACCTGCAGTAGCGTTTTTACTATTATTTATTGATTTTTTTTTTGTTTTTTTTTTTTTAATAAAGTCTTTTTTAATTTTAGGTTTGGCGGTCAGGTTGGCCGAGTGGGAAACATAGCTACACATGCCTTCCAATCAAGCTAACGCGGTTTGAAGCCCGACTCGCTGCAAACCGACTTTATTCTGATCCCTATATAATAGAAAAAAATTAATTACTATAAAGTATCGTAAAATGGCTAATGGTTAGAGACGAGGAAGCAAAAAAAAATAGGTTCGACTCCCGAGGGGACAAGACCCTCCTACATGCAATATAAACATATCCTTTAAAATCTTTGATAAAATGACCTAAATTCATGTTCGTAAAAAAATTAGGTTTTTCAAAAAAATTGTGAGAAATGTGGAAAAAACTTATTTATTATTATAATTTCTACAAGCTGAGACAATTTCTTCTATTTTTAGATTAAATATATAGTATTACACATAAAATTTCACATCACCATCAAGGGTTGATTTAGTGTGATGTAGGATTCAAAGTGAACTTTGAGTTGTCCATATTTTCTTTCTTTCCAAGTTTTGAGGAAATTTTTTCATCAAAAATCCTTGATCTGAACAATTGAAGTATCCATAAGCTGCACACCTAACTATATTCTAATATTTAAAAAAAGACAAAATGAGGATTAATAGTATTGATAAATAAAATAACTTCTAGTATAACAAAATTGAAAAAAAAGCATTTGTTATTACCAAAAATTTATTAATGTTTATTTTTTATAATTTATATTTTTCAACATACTTACCTACATTTAATGAGATAATTATTAATCGAAATAATAATTTATGTATTAATATAATGAAGTTCTACTTTCTTGTTTTTTATAACATAAATGTCAAATAATTTATAATAACAACTATTGGCACTTGAGAATTAAAGTGAAAATTATTACCAGAAGGAATCGTCCGTAACCAAGTGTCAAACTTGCTTTCTCTGCATTTGGCTTGACCCTAGTGAGGAAATTCTTTTGATATTTTTGTAGATGCATAGTTAAATTATTCCACTAAAGGAATATAGTTATTGTAAAGTTCGATTATACAATTTCGATGAACACTTAATTTAATTCTCAGTAAGGTAAAGTACCCATCAGTAGTTGACACTTTTTAAAATAATAAGAAAACTGCGGGAAGGAATAAATTGCAATAAGTCATTCTGTTTAGTGTGGTCTTCTAACAACATAAAAATTTTTAAGAAAAAAATAAAAACCGACTTCAAAAAAATTAAGTGCAACAAATATAAAAATACACTAAAAGGTATAAAATAATTATTATCTTATTTAGTTACAACTAAACGACGAAATATTAACACGAAATTACTTTTTAAAGTCGGTGCCAAACAAACTATACCTATAAGCGAGCGTACCAGCCAAACGTACTAAGTAAGATCCGTCGAGTGCGATTCATAAAAGGTATATGTTTGGCACCAACTTCAAAAAGTAATTTCGTGTTAATATTTCGTCGTTTAGTTGTAACTAAATAAGATAATAATTATTTTATACCTTTTAGTGTATTTTTATATTTGTTGCACTTAATTTTTTGAAGAAGGTTTTTATTTTTCTTAAAAATTTTTATTTTTCTCTTTTTAGTGATGTTATTAATAGTGATTATATCATCAGAACTTGACCAAATTAATATGACACCATCCCTAAGACACCCCCTTTCGGATAAAAAAAGAACCATCGAAATCGGTTCATAAACAAAGAGGTTAGGTCTAAACAAACCTAAACAAACCTAATAAAAAAGGTCTAATACCTATGAAAAAAAATCGAAAAAAAAATGGGACCAATCGGAAGCTAGACTGGACCCAATGCAAAAAAAATTTTCAAAATCGGTTGACAATTGGCGGAGATATGAGGTAACATAGGCACAAAAAAAAAAAAAAAAAAAAAAAAAAAAAAAAAAAAAAAAAAAAAAAAAAAAAAAAATTCAATCGAATAGAGAACCTCCTCCTTTTTTGAAGTCGGTTAAAAAGAAGAAAGTACTACACGCCCCCAGCCCGCCAGACATCGTAATTGTTACCATCAGGGACGGCGGAATCGTGGGGTTAGCTGACCCCCCTAGGAATTTGTCTCCATACCCCCCCCCCCCGGTAGGCCTACATCACTTTCCAAGTTTTGACCCCCTGGGAATTTGTCTACGTGTTCCAGACCCCCTGATAGGCCCACATCACTTTCCAAGTTTTTACCCCCCTCCCTGGCCTGAAAAAGCTTTAAATTTATGTACCCGTGCGTTATGTCTTAAACATAAAAGCTCGTAGCAATCTTTATGATCAAGATTAAAAATTATTCTAAAAACCCAAATCTCAATATTACGCTGTGTGGTAATTTATAAGCTATAAAATTTTGATCAATTAAATTGCCCTTCATTTTTAGAAAATCTATTTGTCGTCGCTCGTTCCACCAGGAAGACAACACTAGTACTCGTATATTTATTTATTTATTTAACGGGGAGTCACGCCTTTTTTACAAAATCATAAGTACCTACATGTATATAAACAGTAAAGTGAAGAAAAACAATAATGCAAGGGTGGAAATGTGCACCATAAAACAAAGCATTTCTTTCATTCCTTCAAATTGGCGTGTGCAATGCTTTGGAATGCGATTCAACGATGCTTATCCGTATCAAGGGCAAAATCTACAAATCTATAAAACTGCGGTGAGGCCGGCGATGCTGTACGGCTCCGAGTGCTGGCCACTGAAAAAGCAACAAGAAAACAAACTACACATTGCCGAAATGAGAATGCTCAGATGGTTTGCGGGAGTTACCCCCATAGACATAGTACCAAACAGGTACATACGAAGTAGATTTAAAGTTCGACCTATTCAAGAAAAACTCGCAGAAACGTGAATACGATGGTACGGCCACGTAATGAGGAGGCCTGAAGATCACATGGCCAGGAAGGTGCTGGACGTTAATAATACTAGACCGAGAAAACGCGGAAGACCTCGCCTTACATGGGTGTCTGTATAGTAAAGAACGACCTAGCCAATAGCGAAATAAACCCAATAACGACCCAGAATAGATGCCTCTGGAGAAAAATGATCAGGAGAGCCGACCCCAAATAAAAGGAAATGGGAAAAGGCCAGGAGAAGAAGAAGAATGCTTTGGAATGAACTTCCAGCCAAATTTCAGGCAAACTCGACTCTTGGCCCTCTCAGGTCTTTCTTTATGGATCCCAATAACTGATAATCCTTATATTAATCTTATTTCCTTCTCTACTATTTTGGCCTTATCATTTTTTTTATTAGTATAACTCATTTGCTAATTTTGTCAAGTTTTTCAACTTATAGTAATCTAAAGTGTTGTACAACACTATTTAGGTGGGACCCAAGGTCCTATGTTTGTATTCATTGTAAATAAATATAAATCAAAATTGAAGGAGACATTAAAAGAGTGTGTCTTCTACTGGAGTTATAAATTTTTAATTTATTTTGTGGCGGCGATCGCCACAGTTATTTCTTGTTTATTGAATTCCTTGTTTATGGTTTTATAAAAATATTGTATGAAAAACTTCGATGTAAATAAAAACATTTAAAAACAAAAGCATAATTATTCATCAAAAAAGGCTATTTCACAAAAGTGGCTGATTAATCAACTAACCAGTCCACAATTTATTACGAATTTTATTATATTCCAGCAGAAGACACTATTTTATTGTCTCCTTCAATTTATAAAAATTCTGCTACTTTCGGCAAAAAACTTTCAATTTAAATATAAATAAAAAGTTTCAAAAGTCCGCATTATCTGCTAACAGCCGGCTGGCTCAGATCATTTTCTTCTGCGCATGTGCGGCGCTGTGAACCACCTGACATCTGGCGGTTAAATGTTAAATCACAAATTGCTTCTTTTAAAAAAAGAAAATTTCAAATTTTGACAATATCGATATACAATATACAATTTTATTTAAATAAACAAATGAAAAGGTAGGATTTTTGTTTCAATTCTAAAATCTTTCTATTTATTTGTTTGAAATTAGAGAAAATATTTGCATTATGGCTGAAATTGCGAACAATGAACACAAATATCCAATTTATACGGTTAGTTTTGATTTGTCATGAAATGAAATATAAATAAATATAACTTAATTCATATCTTTTATAAAAACACGCTTCAAACTTTTATTGAAATACCAAACGTTTCGAGAGAATTTCTCCCTTTATCAATGAAATTTTAATTTTAAAATAAAAAAAACAGCAACTTGTAAACATTTAGCAAAAGTTGTTTTAAGAAATGAATTTAAGGACGTTCCCTAATAAATTGACTTTCTTGCCATTATTCTAAAACTTTGAATACTTACACATATGTGTACGTGTCCTTTATACGTATAAATTTTTTTTAATATAGTCCTTGCGAGACTAAATTTGTAGATATTGACCATTGAAATTTGCAAATTTAACACGCAAATCCTATCCCGATTGATGTTAAAGCGACTGTTTCATTTTGAAAAACTGATAATCATTAACTGATGAAGATATAACAAATATTTTTCTGTTAAAATAATAATAGCAAGCGGTATTCGTTTTGTCTGAGAAATGTTAAAAGTTAAGTATTTTTAACCGACTTCAAAAAAGGAGGAGGTTCTCTATTCGATTGAATTTTTTTTTTTTTTTTTTTTTTTTTTTTTTTTTTTTTTTTTTTGTGCCTATGTTACCTCATATCTCCGCCAATTGTCAACCGATTTTGAAAATTTTTTTTGCATTGGGTCCAGTCTAGCTTCCGATTGGTCCCATTTTTTTTCGATTTTTTCATAGGTATTAGACCTTTTTTATTAGGTTTGTTTAGGAACCGATTTCGATGGTTCTTTTTTTATCCGAAAGGGGGTGTCTTAGGGATGGTGTCATATTAATTTGGTCAAGTTCTGATGATATAATCACTATTAATAACATCACTAAAAAGAGAAAAATAAAAATTTTTAAGAAAAAAATAAAAACCGACTTCAAAAAATTAAGTGCAACAAATATAAAAATACACTAAAAGGTATAAAATAATTATTATCTTATTTAGTTACAACTAAACGACGAAATATTAACACGAAATTACTTTTTGAAGTTGGTGCCAAACATATACCTTTTATGAATCGCACTCGACGGATCTTACTTAGTACGTTTGGCGGGTACGCTCGCTTATAGGTATAGTTTGTTTGGCACCGACTTTAAAAAGTAATTTCGTGTTAATATTTCGTCGTTTAGTTGTAACTAAATAAGATAATAATTATTTTATACCTTTTAGTGTATTTTTATATTTGTTGCACTTAATTTTTTGAAGTCGGTTTTTATTTTTTTCTTAAAAATTTTTGATGGTTTTCATTCTTTCTCTCCTGGCATGACAAGTGACAGATGGCGAATTGGCAACGTCGCACTTCCTTGAGACATGTGGGTAGCTCTGAGATATAAGTTAACTTTGGGTTAGTGTAAATGAAAAGTCAATCGTTATAACAAATAAAAAATTTATTAATACTCAATTCAAATAAGTAGTAGTATATTAATTCATATGTATAAATATTTGTTCATTTTATAATATAATTTGTAATAGAATTTTCATAAACTCTTTTATTTTTAACATAAAATATAACAATATATAATTTATTCTTATCCGTTAATTCTTTCTAACTATTTATTTATTTATTTATTTATTTATTTTTGTTTAAACTTTTTATCTTTGGCCAATTTTTGATTTTTTAAAAAATCTAAGACTTTCGTTATAATGTCTTTTTTTCTAGTTATTCGAATGACTTGACATCGAAAGGCAAGGGTTTCATTTTTACCTGCCAGAAATCTCCAAAATAAAAAAATAAACTTGAAAATTTTTCAAAACTTTAGAACGATAAACAATCAACAGGTGTCAGAAGAATGCAATGATGCCAAATCTGAGAAACGACGCAGTGAAATTATTTTTGCCTTACTGCGCATGTGAGAGTAGGTGAAAGAGCGAACTGCATCTGAGCTATATAGGGAACGTCCTTAAAGTGACACTTAACAAATAAGTATTTAGACAATAAATAGACACTAATACAAATTAGTGGAGATGGAAATTATCTTGAATAAAAAGAAAAAATATAAGTAGGTATTTATGAAAAATTATTTTTCCCATAAAATTTTTGTTAAGTAGAAAAACAATTAATATCTAACATAAGTGAATTTTGTTCTATATTTAAAGTTTTTATTTAGTGTTGCTTTATATTCATTTCGTAAGGCAACTTTTTCTCTTTTTAAAAATCTTATTTATAATTCCATTGATAAAGGGAGAAATTTTTGCTAAACGTTTGGCATTTCAATAGAATTGTTTTTATAAAAAATTTGTATTTATTATATAATCACAACCAATAAATTTTTTCAATATATAAATAATAACCTTTGCTACTTTTACCTTTGAAAAAATTCATCCTAAGATTAAATTGTTCAGAATTTTATGTAGATTTATGATTATCTATATCTCAACCAAAACATTCTGTGAAAAAACAGGCCAAGTTCGAAAAAGTAGTGAAATCTAGTATGCAGTCAAGTTAAATTTGCCAATAATAGTTAAGTTGATAAAATAGTAGATCTCTTAACTTAATTATTCTTGGCGAATATAACTTGGCTGCATACTAGATTTCACTAATTTTTCGAACTTGGCCTGTTTTTTCACAGAATGTTTTGGTTGAGATTTCTCTTCTTTTGTAAGCTTCAGGAAGCCCTTTGATCCAAAGGGCTAGAATTTTTATTTTGACCCCCCCCCCCTCCATTTTTGAGTGGTTAGATTTTTCATTTCTAGCCTTCATGGGGCACACAGAATATGTATACAAAATTTGGTTGAGTTTGGTCCAACGGGCTAGAATTTTTATTTTTGACCCCCCCTCCCACCGTTTTGGGTGGTTAGTTTTTGCATTTCTAGCCTTCCCACAGAATATGTATACAAAATTTGGTTGAGTTTAGTCCAACGGGCTAGAATTTTTATTTTAAAATTTTTCCTTTGTTTGTGTCCCAAACTACTAGCAGGCTAATTTCATGATGCTGGAATGATTGGAAGTACCCTAGAGGTTTTGATGACTTGTCAGTGAGTGAGTGCCAAAACTAGCTATTTTCTCAGTTCCCTATCTCAGAATCTATTTAAGCTATATTATTGAAATTTGATACTCTCCTCAAGATGGATTACATAATTACATGTGTATAATTTCAGCTCTGTATCTCAAATAGATTCCGAGCTGCAGGGGGGTCGAAATTGGCTCGAAATAGTTTGTATAAACAGCGTACAGCGTGACGGCCAAGCTACCATAATGCTCGAACTTGGCCTGCGCACGCTGTACGCTTTGATACTGATTATATAGAGAGGACTATTATTATTTTTATTTTCTTATTAATAAACTATATATAATTCAGAACTTTTTAAATTGAGTAGGGGCTTTCTTCGCCATACATTTTAATTTAAAATAGCATAAATTAGCATTTTATTATATTTCTAATGAATAAATATTGAAATATAATCTTTTTCAGGGCCACATTTCATCTGCCATTATTGTCACACACTGTTCATTAGTGAAGAGTTCCTTAACAAACATCAAAAGAAATGTATTCAGATGAAATTACACTTAATTATAAAAATGAAATTACAATTGAAAAGAAATACATTAACTGATGGTAAGTATATTTATTTATAATTAAAAGTAATGGAAGGCAGCCCAGGGGTAGTGAGGAAAAAAAATTAACACATATCCAAATAAGGTGTAATTTATTTCTGAATTAAGAAAAAGAAAAAAAAATGTTTTTCTATCCTTCTGCTAAGGAAGAAAACAGTTTTAAACACTGCTGTGGAGAGAGGAAGGAAGCATTTTAATTGTTTCCTTTATTGACCCATTGAAACCCTGAAGAAGGAGGGAAGAATCCTCCGAAACGTCGGTTTGAAGGGAGAGGAGGAAGAAATCCAATAAAGTGCACCTTATTTGGATATGTGTTAATTTTAACAAAACTTAACAATTTACGATTAAAATAAAAAGAGGTATACCACATGGGCTAAAAAGGGAACTCAATTTTAGTGAATTAAAAATATCAAAAATTTTTTTAAAGATAGTTCACTTTAGGTAAAAATATTAATAACTTTTCCATAATAATAGTTATGTTCTCTAAAAAAATTAAAAATCTCTAGATAATTGATTTTTTTTCGTTAACCACTCCATTAATTGAGATTTTTGAATCATAAGTACTTAGCCGATTATAATTCTCTTTTTCTAAAATCGCATATAAGGCTCTCACTTTCTCTTTCGAGTAAACTCATTGGATGCGCTTTGAGAAAAAATATGGCTACTTATGTATATCTATTATCATTTGAAAACGGTTTCCATCCTAGAACCAGAAACATAATAAATATTAGAACTTTTTGAATTTTTGAAAAGTTCGGTAATATCTCTGGATTCAAATACCTACTCACATATGGGAAATCATAGACAATTCTTTCTTATGCCGAAATGTTTCGTTTCCAAAACGAAGATCTAATAATTATATTTTTAACATATATTTCAAAAATTTAGAAAATTACAAAAAATAAGTAAACTGAATCCATGAATAGTTAGGTCTAGGACTGTTGTATCTAATGAACTGAAATTTGGTTGGAAAAAATTTACCTTTATGTAAGGTTTCCGCATTCTAGTTAACACAGTTCGGAGAAAAATATTTGCAAAGAGCGTGCCGAGCCTTTACTCAGTCGTCAGAAGTAAACAAATTCTATTTAAACAATTTTGTTTCATTCTATTAGGTTTATTTATCACCTTTTTGGCCTTGCCTTAAATTCTATATCTATATCTTGGTATTTATATAGATCTGTAAATATTAAAATATTTGATTAGGGTAGAATGTATATAATCTTAATTTGAATTCAATACTTTCTTAATTTTCTTAAATTCCTTTTATTCAAACAGTTATGTTATCTTTTCATTGTTTCAAGAAATACACTAACATCCTTTAGGTTCAATTTATTTTTCTTTCTAAAAAATGTAGGTATGTATTATAGATTTCATAATAAAATAAAGCGTTTAAAAATAAAAATAGTAATTTTCTCTTATATCTATGGGAGTTTAGAAAACTAGTCCAATAAAATATAATGTATATTTTACTGTGGCGCCACCCAACCTAATAGCTAACGCACTACTCATAGTTATGAAGTGGTAATAAATTCTTTCCAGATAAGTCGACCAAGAGCGAATCGAATACGCACACTGAGATTTCGATACATTATATAAATTAGCGAAGCACATTTGTTTTAAACTAAAAACAAGTATAATCGTCTCATTAATATATCATAGAATAATTAACAAATTAACGAGAATTGTTTTTTGATCGCGCTTTTTAAACAAGATATATATCGCGAGATTACTGCTGGTTGAAGCTATTTGGAGTCTGCTGAGTCTTAAGTCTGGGCCAAGAGAGAATGAAAAAGATATGATCCATTTACCATAGCTATAATCCAACATCATTTCGAGCTTAGTCCGCATGACGTTTTATACCTCAAACACTGATATGACCACCAAATGTATTTGATCTCTGAGATGTTATATATTCAATCTCCCAGTCCAGCGCGCTAGATCTGTTAACACTTATGTTAGGTGTTTGCTATTAATTAATCATAAGTTTCCTATATTTGATTCAATCGCGAATCGAATGCAGGTGATTTTTGTCAAAATTTATGATTAATTAATGGCAAATACCTAACACACGTGTTAACAGATCTGGCGCTCTGGACTGGGAGATTGAATATATAACATCTCAGATTTCAAATTCATTTGGTGATCCATATCAGTGTTTGATATAAAAAGTGTCATGCGGGCCAATCGCGAAATGATGCTGAAAATAATATCTGAATTTATATATTTCTAACTTTAAATAATGAAGTTAAATAAATTTATAATCTGCTCATTAATATATCAAAGAATAATTAACATATTAACGAGAATTGTTTTTTGATCGCGTTTTTTAAACAAGATATATATATATATATCGCGAGACTACTGCTGGTTGAAGCTATTGGAGTCTGCTGAGTCTTAAGTCTGGACCAAGAGAGAATGAAAAAGATATGATCCATTTAGCTATAATCCAACGTTATTTCGTATTTAGCCCTCATGATGTTTTTTATATCAAACACTGATATGGACCACCAAATGAATTTGAAATCTGAGATGTTATATATTCAATCTCCCAGTCCAGCGCGCTAGATCTGTTCTGATCTAGATCTCTCTGAAACAATTCTCGTTAATATGTTAATTATTCTTTGATATATTAATGAGAAGATTATAAATTTATTTAACTTCATTATTTCAAGTTAGAAATATATAAATTCAGATATTATTTTCACTTAATACTTGACAAAAATCACCTGCATTCGATTCGCGATTGAATCAAATATAGGAAACTTATGATTAAAAACAAGTAATTTGTAATAATTATAGATGCAGTAATTACTACCTATTATATTAATAAATGCATTTTCTCATTCACTCAATTCTTTAACATCTATTAATTGAATTTTAAGTTTAATTTCAAAAAGATTTTTCCAATTCAAATATACATTAATAATAATTATTATCACTTTCAGAAATTAAAAAAAAAACAAAAAAAAAAACAGAATGAAACATAACGTTAATTTATGATATGACACGAGACACCTGAATATCAGACATACAAGAAGGTGAATTCGTATAATAAGTATTTTCTTTCTATTTTTTCTAAATGAATTAATAAGTATTTATTTATTTTATTATTTTTATTTTTAGAAATTTATTTTTTCATCAATATAAAAGATACAGAGTAAATTACATAACTATACATAATCATATAAACAGATAAAAAAAATCTTTGTTCATGACTGTAACCCTTATGGGTTTCTTGTTTTCTTGCTCCCGTTTCTTCAATCTTCCTGTGGACCCTCGTCTATCTTCTTTACTTCCCCAGTAATCGGTCGTCTATTTGTCCCCTTAAGGTAGTTCTTTCGCGACAATCCACACAAAAAGTTTTAGCCTCGTAACCACTCTATTAAATATGAACGGTGCTAAAATTTTAGGTTATGTTTTTTAAACGTGACTGTACTTTTTACACTACTATATTCTCTTTATTAATGGATCGTTTCCAAGCCATATATTATATCCCCTCAACTAAAAATAATTGCCCAAATATGTTGGTTTTTTTTTATTTTTTATCAAAACTACTAGGTAAATAATTTCAATTTTTTTTTAAGTTACTCTGAATATATTATTCTAACAAATATTAGTTTTTCATCAAGATGGTGAAAGTCCTTCAATAAAAAAAAAAATAATGATAATTTTCCCACCCTTTCCCAATCTACTATATGTAAAAAATTCCATTTTTAATTGCAATTATTTCATGTTTGCTGTGCTAAATCGTCTTCAAATTTTAACAGTGTGTTTATTATGCTTTTAATGACTTTTATTCCAAGTTTCGAAGACTTCTTGAATTTTTGCATTTGTGAAAGAACTACATTAAGCACATCTACCAGTCCTGCATTCTTCTTCTTCTTCTTCTAAGTCGTATGCCTCATAAATGAGGCGTCGTGATCGGCTTGTAGTAATATGGCCCTGTTCACAGTAAGGCGCCACTCATTTCTGTCACGCGCCCCCGAGACGACGTCGCGCAGAGGACTGCCAGTTAGTTTGGTTACCTGGTCGATCCATCTTGATGGAAACCTCCCTCGTGGTCTTTTAGCGCAGACTTTTCCTTCTATAATGGTCTTCTCTAGCGTATTCTCTCGACGCATTATATGCCCGAAGTATCGGAGGATTCGGTGAGAGACAATTTCATCCAGAAGCACCTGTACTCCCAGCTCACTGCATATTCATCCCCAAAACCCTCACAAATTCCTCACAGTTCTCTATGTGTTCTGCCTTTTCTTTCTCCATTTTACACCACCTGCATGCATGTCCGCCTCTTCTCTCGTGTTCCAACATCTATTTATTATATTAGTTTATTATTTATTAGATTAGTTTTTGTTGAAGTTATAACAACCTCAGTCTTAAAGGGCTACCGCTTGTCCGCCCTGCTCCCCTCTCCTTATCATATGTTCTCCTCTTATCATTATACTATTTTATCTAAATATATGTGTCTTTACTTTATACAGCTCCCAAATATATCCCAAAATATCCAACAGTTTTTGTTTATTATTTTACTCCTATTGATAAATGTATTCTAATATTATTTAATCAAAACACAACCGATTTTTCGAACCATTCGATAAAATTATTTAAGGACCACAATGTTACAAGCGAGGTTCACAGATTTATTAATTTTCTACATTGAAAAAAATATTGTAAAAGCATTGAACTTAGATATAGTTGTAAATTAATTTGCTACTAAATATAATAATAGAAAAATAGCGCTTTCTATAATCATGTGTTTCTGTGTAAAATAAACTTTGAAATAAATATAATATTTTTTATCCAATTTTTTAATTGTAGTTTTAATTTCACAAATCCAAAGTATCTAATTTATTACACAAAAATAATGCCTACCCTCGAAATTTTTTTGCCGGGTGCCGCCCAACCGAAAAGAAAAGGCCGCCCCGCCACTGAGCTTCGCCAAGAATACGTCTGCAATTAAAATGTTTAAATTTTTATAGATTTTCAGCTGCTGAATCCGAAAAAAATTATTTTTTTGCGAATTGCATCATATTTTTTCACATTTTCTTCTATAAATAAGTAGGGTCCCTCTCAGAGCCGTATCGTGGGTGGTTCGAGCGGTTCACCGGCTAGAGATGCCGTTTTAACCTTGAAAATTTTTTTAGTAATGCAGTAATGCATTTAATTTTGTATAATTCTATAATTTTTCAATATATTTCAAAGATGATTTTTCAGTTGAGCCTAGTACTCTCATATCAGTAGAGTCACACATGAGAATACAATTTTGTTACATTTTACATTCCTTTTTGAGAATATTTAAGTGTGTGTAAGTTCGAGTGAGTGGTTAAAGTGTAAAAGTAATATATTCGTAGTTGTATAAAAATATTCTTCAATCGCGGAATTATGAAATTTCCTTCAAAATGGAGAAAAGATATTGAATAAAACGGCGCATATTTGATCTAAATCGGAACATCTTAACTATGTTAATTTCATCGTCGAAATAAAAAGAAAAAAGGCTCAAAACTTTTTACTTCACCTATTATATATCTACATTTATTTAAAGTAAGTGGTGCTAGCAAATTGACCACTAAAAAACTCGTTTTCAAAATTCACCGCCTTATCGAATGGAAAAATAGATGGAGCTCTGTACCTCGATTTTTGAGGCACTATTTGCTATCTTCTCTCTATTTCCTTGCTTTTCTTCTAAGCTTACAATCAAAAAATGTTAAACTCACTTCTTATTTTGAAGTAGTTCGCTAGGAATGGTCACCTAGCCCTTGTGACAGCCCCTCGCAAAGTGGAAAATTGTTAAATTTTACTGAAATCGCTGCTTGTTTCTCTCCCGACCAGATGATTTTAGAATAAGGAAAATCCTCTTTAACCTCAATTTGCACCTATGTTTTACCTTGAAGCAACAAAAAACCCCTTTTATTTTGAACCCAACGCTGTGGGCATCTAGTATGAATTTTGAGACTGCTCAAAATTCATATTAATTCCATAGCCAGATAACGCGTAAGCATAAATTTATTTATTTTTACTTATGGAAAGTGGTGTAGGTTTTAGGTGAAACATGATGTTAGTTAATAGAGTAAAGGGTGTGTAGTTTCACAGTGAATGAAATAAAACTCAAAGAGGTTTATACAAACAGTAAAGGGTGTGTAGTTTCACAGTGAATGAAATAAAACTCAAAGAGGTTTATACAAACTCTAAATTTATTTGTTTTTTCATCAATTGAGATTGATATTGAGTTTTTCTATTTGTTTAGTTGATTTACAACCAACTAGAAAATAGATTAAATTGTGTTGAACGCTTCACGGTTATCTGGCTATATATGTTTAGCAATTTGTGCTAAAAATATGGTGCTAGCAAATTGACCACTAAAAAACTCGTTTTTAAAATTCACCGCCTTGTCGAATGGAAAAATCGAGGTACACAGCTCCATCTATTTTTCCATTCGACACGCCGGTGAATTTTGAAAACGAGTTTTTTAGTGGTCAATTTGCTAGCTCCAATAAGTATCATTCACTTTATTTAAAATGTTTCAATTATAGTTTATTTATATTTATTTCTGAAATACATCTAGATACCTATATAAAATTAAGGTTTTGTCTGTACATTGGTCCAAATCACGCCAAATTTTGGTTGCACACGTTTCAAGCAAAATTATGAACGATAACACCCTCAACAAAATACCTGTCTGTCTGTGTGCTTCCGTGGTTTCCGCGAAAAGTTGCTCACGACTCACGTAAAAACAGCTGAAGGAATTATTTTGAAATTTCATATATGGATCAGATGTCTTCTAACTTACCTTTATAACGTTTTAATATTTTGATATTTTGACCCCAAAAGGGGGCGCACGAATGGAAATTATCAAATAGCTCCTAAAGTATTAACTCTATAGCAAATTTTCAAATGAGCAAAGTTGTAGGGGATGTCATTTCTGACAACTTTTGTTTAAAATAAAGGGAGGGGGAGCGTGAAAAATGTAAATTCTTGCCCTTCGAGCAAACTCAACCAAATTTTGTATACATCATTTGTGGGCCTCTAGAGAGCTAGAAATGCAAAAACTAACAACCCAAAATGGGGGGGGCGGGGGGTCAAAATTTAAATTCTTACTATTGGAGCAAACTACATGGGTGGTGGGGTGCGGTGGTCGGGGTGGTGGTGTGGGGCGCGAGTGCATGGTGGTTTTCGGGTGGTGGGGGCCCAGGGCGTAGCGGGGTGGTGATGTGGGACTCGGGTGCATGGTACGGGGGTGGGGGTGCTGGGTGGGGCTCGGGGGCTCAGGGGGCTTAATCCCTTGCTAGCAAGAGGGCCGCCGAAGGCGGGCCTTGCGTCTAGTTTCATTAATAATTTTAAATAAACGTTTATTCACAAAAAACATTTTTTTTATTGTAATAAAAACATAAGGCGGGGGGGGATTTATCCTTTCGCACCGGGCGCCGTAATATCACATTACGGCTCTGGTCCCTCTGTTTTGGTCAGTACAAATTCTTGTGTTTTTTATTTTTTTAGAATCTTCTTAAATCATATCTACTTATCAGCACATTGATAATACATAAATTAAAAAAAAAAAAAATTTAAATAAATGATATATATGTTAAGCCCCCACGGGCTAAAGGGACTGCCTGCGTTGCATGGGTTTTAAGAAGAAGAGATCCCAATTTTCGGCGTTTCTATATACGAACCTTTAATAATAATTAATTTATTGATAGATAGATAAATAAGATGACGTTATAATTCTAATTCCTGACATCTTGAATTGTTTTAGGCTGATTGGATTAAATCTAATGATTTCTTCTAATCTAGGAAAACGATAACTCGGATTCTTATCAACGATATCCCTCGGCAAGATTAGATTTCTCCCAGTGCGCGTTTGTCATTCGGTGTGTGTGTGTGTGTGTTGCCGTGTTTCTCTGTCTCTTTTTCGTCTATGATTGCACTCTCTGTGGGAAGGCCGCGGGTTGGAGCTTTTGTCCTTTGTGCCTGCGCTACAGGCCGGCTAGTTTGACAGAGACCAGTTGCCAGGAACAAGTGGTCGCAGAGGTGTAAGGGCAAAAAGGGTCTCGACCCTTCATCAACAAAGCCATGATCAAATGGAGGGACAAACATCACAAGGTAACCACGCTCGTTAATTTCAACATAACTCGACTTATCTTCTTCAATTAGCTCATGATATACTATCATCATCGTTGAAGAACAATATTATTTAGATATCAGTTGACAATATCATACACTTAGGGGTCTATTAAGCTAACACAAAAGACAAGCAAATATCTGAGAAAAATCACGGATAAATTTTCATGTGGCCTGTTTAAATATGTATTTTTGTTTTTGTTATTTAATTATTGTAATCAATTATTTATCTTTTATAATGCGGCATTTTTACTTTATTATGTAGGGAAGTAGAATCATATAATGGTGTATAATATTATTTGTGCTTTCCTCAAAATGAGTTGAAAGTTTAAGCCCTAAATAATACTAAAATAAATTTATTTTTTAATCTAAGGGGGGGGGGTTAAGATTAAGACACATGGTGCGTAATTCCAATTTCTGGGAGGGAAGGGTGCTCCTTATTTTGGATAGTTTCGAATATTTAGGCTGACAGGGGCTCATATGGTTAGAAATAAATAAAAAAATATCCCCCAAGTTTCAAGTCTCATCTCAATTTTAACCTAGTGCTACACAGCGATTAAGTTTCCCATCTAAATAACATGGGGTTTTTGGCATTGAACGATCAATTTTTTTATTCCGAACAAAGTAATTGTTCAAAAAATTTGAAACTCTGTAGACTTTATCCTTATAATAGTAGCTGTCTATCAGAATTTTTACAAATTTTTAGCTATTATAATTTTGGAGTCTATAACTTACTAATACTAAGATACAGCAGTATTTTATCTAGATGTAACTCCAAAATTGTATATAGCTAAAAATTTATAAAAAAAATTCGGAAGGATAGCTTCTATTATAAGGATAAAGTCTACAGAGTTTCAATTTTTTTGAACAATTACTTTGGCCGGAATAAAAAATTGATAGTTCAATGCCAAAAACCCCATGTTATTTAGATGGGAAACTTAATCGCTGTGTAGCACTAGGTTAAAATTGAGATAGAGACTTGAAACTTGGGGGATATTTTTTTTATTTATTTCGAACCATGTGAGCCCCTGTAAATATTCGAAAATATTCAAAATAAGGAACACTTTAATACCTATGCTAAAAATAAGAACGCCCAAGTTAATAATTTCAACAAAAGTTAATAAAAAACTTATAATTCTTTAGAAGTGAATAAAATATCATGTTCAGGGGCGGGGCGTTACTTTTTATGAAACTGAAGGGGTTACTTTTCATGAACATGGGGGGGGGGGGGGGTCATCCCTGTTTTAATGTCTGTGACTGAATGACAATATCAATTTTTTTTTGCATTTTTGAATCGTAATTTTAAAATCCTAAAATAAATTGTTCGTTGTTTTTGAAAACACATTTTACCTCCAGAACGATCTTTCTATGACTTAATGCTTTCGGTTTATCGTTTATCCACTCATTTAATATTTCACTATATCACAACTTTTCAAAAGTTTCCTGTTAAATTCTCGTTGTTTCGACTAAAATATATTTTTATGGAAAAAGCCTCATGCTTTTTATACGGACTTTTTTTAATGATATTAATGCAAGTAAACGCTGTACCAAAACGTGCAATCCTTGTGGTCCGAGATGGACCGTTCCATCGGGAAGCGATCAAAAAGATATTTCAGTGAGTGAACCGGTGTTGAAGGTACATTTGAATGTGGGTCTTGAAAAACTTAAAGTTATATAAAGCCAAAAAGAGAGTTCGGCCTCAAAAATTCACAGGGATAAATGAATTGGCGAATGTCTTTGTCTTATTAATATATAATTTAATCGCGAAAGAGTATTGAATGTTCTGAAATTGTGTTTCGTGCAAATGAGACTTTAGAGGGCATTATTGATTTTATCTCGTTTATACAGTAAGTATCTAAAAAAGGGATAGAGACGAGACAGTTCTTCGATGGGCCAGGAAATCGAGGGTAGTAGTTAAGACTAATTTCTAATTTATTATAAGAAAAATATCTTGGTTTATTACATTTTTTTCTATTAAATAAATAAATAAATTATTCCTCGACCTGCTTAGAGACAAGTCCTCCGTGGCTAGGTCCTCCAAACATCAATACAATCTAGCTACAATATATTAACAACATCAATTCAAATACACTAAAACAATTTAACAAATAATAAACAAGTACAAAAAAAAGAAAAAAATATATTTATATCTATGTTCATTAACAAATAACATGACCATAGATTTCCATCAAAAGACAAAAAGTAATATACAAATTCCTCGTAAAAAACCCGATACCATGAGCAAGCGACGCATTATCCACCTAGGCATTTGTCATAGGTTGTTAAGGAAACCTCTCTCTCTACCTCAGCTAATCTCTGCTTGTGAGAACTAAATGAAATTTTGTACAACTCTAGGACTTGACAAACTTTATAATTGATTTAATCATACTATAATTCCAAGTAGTAATAAATAGACTATTCCACAAATCAATGCCAGATTTTACAAATGAATGCAAACCTACATGTTAATATCTGAATTAACTATACATTGTAGGAACCAGGCCTATTTAAATTGATACCATTCTTCCCTAAATCCTATTAATATAAATAACCATCTGAATAATCCTCATAACAAAAACCACCACTGGTTTCAACACCTATACTTTAGTCCCAACCCTGAATTGACAATACAATTAAAATACAATAAATAGAAAATCAAGTTCGTTGAGCGCCTATTTAGATTTGCTTTAATTCTTGTTCAGTAGATAACTTATTTCACTAATTTTACATCTTCCATTGATATATGTTTTTATAAATTTCGTCTTATTGTATAATTTAAACCTACGTAATTCTCATAATTATACTATTTTTTCTATACCTACGAATTATTCTGAAATAGAAAATCCTTCAATCATTTCTTAATTGAAAAAGTATAAATATATTATATGGTTAAGTGTGATCATATTTTATTTTATAGATAAATATCATCAACTATTAACTACATAATCAACCTTGAATTGTCCTAATTTCTTTGTGAATTTTTTTATAGAATAATAGAGATGCAAAATATATAAAATAATGGATGGATTCTCTCACTCTGTTTTTATCCCTACAAGATAATTCTTTATCGTAATATTGGGTCCAAAAGCAAAAATACCACTTAATACCAAAATAGAGACAAAATTAATAATTATTCCAATTTTTAATATTAAATTTGACTTTTTGTTTTATGAATAAAAGCTGCTGACCGGGTATTTGGAGTTTCCTTTAAAACTTAAAAACCCTATGTTCCTACACCCACCCTGCCAAAAGATCTACTAGTACGAGAGCTAAAGCTAACAACGTTTTCGAAAAACTTTTTTAGAATGGCTGGTTTTTTGATATTCCTTTTCTTTTTGAAGCTTGATAGGGATGCGGTTGGTAGAATATACAATAGAGAATTAATGGGGGGAAAGACAGCAGGTAAACGGCCCTTGTAAAACCTGAAGAAGGAAATAAGATCCTTCGAAGCGTCGGTCTTTAAGAAGATAGATATGCCGTTCTAATAAATTCTTTTATTCGGAATTTTATTTTCCATTATTTTTGGGTTGCCTTTCCATCAATTCTTCACTGGAATTATAAATTTTGTTCAAAAAATACCCTAAAGCGGGAAGGGGTAGTGTCTGATCCGGCTTAGTACCTACTAATACAATTCCTGGAACCGCTCTAGTCAAAAATATATCAATAAAAATTTCATCTCAATCGGATAAGTAGTTTTAGGGTAAAAGCGTCACAAGCAGACCAACAAAACTGCGTATGTAGTTTACATTTCGTTCCGTATACTAAATAAATTGATATGGCCATCCACATGACTTTACCATACACCTGGGTCCTCTCTTATATTTAATATTGAATTAAAATAATTTATAATTATTTACGAAAGAACCCCCCCCCCTCTTAATTTTAGGTCCGTTATCAATCAATAATATCTCCTTTTAATTATGAGACTATTTTATTATAAATATCAAGCTTTCTTCGATTTTTGTTTGAAAATATTTTTTTTATAAATTTGGTAACGCACAGACTAACGTACTTACAGACATTTTGACAAAACATTTATTATCTCGAAAAATATAATTTTTTCGATGTTCATCTATAAGAGCTTTTTTATAGATCAAAACGCCATGGTTTCGCATATTTTTTTTAATCCAAATAATTTCAGACGTTTTTGAGATATTTCGAAAAAACAAAAGAAAAAAAACCACTTTTTCTATTCACGATTACAATACTTCACGATAGCTTTTATGGTAAAGTAAAAATGTAATAATATTGTCAAAAGATAATAATCAGTTGAGCAATCTCAGAAACTTTTTACTTTCACTTATTGATAAAAGATAGCCAAATTTAGATCTAGTAAACAAAAAATTCTTAAATTAAAAATGAAGCTAGTCTTCATTTCATCTGATTACTTTTTCGAATAAATACCTTACAATCTTCTTTGATTTTAATTAAATACATTTATATATCTTTGTCAAAGGAATTTTAATTTGTTTTCTTATCTTATTTATATAGGAAAGCAATACACCTATACCTACTATTAATTATTAAAATTAAAAAAAAATTAAAAGCTTTTAAAATATATTTATCTATACTAGTTTTTCTTTTTATTTTTACGCGCATTAATAAATGACATATTTTTGTTTGAAGATAATTTGGTTTTAAAAATTACAATTAAATTAAATTAAGAATAAAGAAAAAACTGTATTATAGACAAAAGGATTGATATACCGCGAAATTTTACAAATAAGATTAAATTTCTGAGTGAAATATTTAGCGTGATACTGGTATGTCAAAGTTGTTCTCCTCACTTGATAGCCAATTGTTCCGGATTACTAATTTTGAAACTCGTTTTCGATTCCCGAGGGGAAGTGAAAACAACCTTTCTGACATATAATTAAAAATAATCCATTCCATCACGGGTCTAATAGATGATAGCCTCTTGTGATTTCTGTAGAAATTTAATGTATACTTCTATCCATTGAACACTTACTTATATTCAATTAGGAAAGTCATTCCATTGCCAAAATTCGAAATTCGAAACAATCAACCATATTTTTTTAAACTATAAGGCATGGCTATGTGTTTAAATTTATAATAACTAGACCAGGGCTGTCCAACTCGCGGCCCGTGGTCCGCATACGACCCAGCACTGCAATGAATGCGGCCCGACATAAAATCATTAACTTATTTAAAACATTAGATATATGTATTATACTTACTATAATTTGTATCTGATACAATTTGCCCTGATGATTTTTTTACTCTAAAATAAGCAATCTGAAAATCAACTGAAAAGTTTTCAAAAAATAAAATTGATAATTTTAAATTTTGAATCTGGAACTAGATTTCAATATTTTTGGAAAAATAATCACCATTTTGGTCAATTTTCGACTCCATTTTCATTAGATATAAATTTTTTGCCTGCAAACTTTCTGATTGAATGTGTAGAAATACAATTAGATACTGATCTGAAGAAAAATTTAATAATGTCTCTTTATTAGAATTTTATAATAATTATCTACTCAGAAACAAATATTACATGCTTCATAATATTCTTGATATAACTTTTTGTAAGTAGATATGTATCTATATATATAAGATTAAGTTTTGTCTGTACATTGCTCCAAATCACGTCAAATTTTGGTTGCACACGTTTCAAGCAAAGCTATGAACGAAAACACCCTCAACAAAATTCCTGTCTGTATGTCTGTCTGTTTCAGTGGTTTCCGAAAAGTTGCTCACGATTCACGTAAAAACGGCTGAAGGGATTATTATGAAATTTCATATTTACATCAGATGTCTTCTAACTTACGTTGTTAGCTATATAACGTTGTGATATTTTGACCCCAGAAGGGGGTTTGGGGGGCGCACGAATGAAAATTATCAAATAACTCCTAAACTATTAACCTCCAATTTTATAATAAACAAAGTTGTAGGGGATGTGATTTCTGACAACTTTTGTTTAAAAAAATTTCCCCAAAAACCACCCAAAAAGGGGGGAGGGTGAAAAAAATGTAAATTCTTGCCCTTGGAGCAAACTAAACCAAATTTTGTATACATAATCTGTGACCTTCTAGAGAGTAAGAAATGCAAAAACTAACCACCCAAAATGGGTGTGAGGGTCAAAAAATGAAAATTCTTTCTCTTAGGCTCAAACTCAACCAAATTTTGTATACATAATCTGTGGGTCACTAGAAGGCTAGAAATGCAAAAACTGGGTGCGGAGGGGGTGGTGAGGAGTGAGGCGGAATAGGCTGGGGGTGAAGGGGGTGGGGTCCAGGGGGCTAAGCGGGGGTGGGTGCGCAGGGTTGGAGGGCACGGGGTGGGGTCCGGGGTGGAGGGTCCGAGGTGGGACGGGTGCGGGTGGTGGTGTGGGGGCGGGGGTTGGGAACGGGTGCATGGTGCGGGGGTGTGGGTGGGGGGGTTTAGTGGGTTAAGGTGCGGAATGGAGTGTTGGGGTGGTGGTGTGAGGGCGGGGGTTGGGCATGGTGCGGGAGTGGGGGTGCTGGGTGGGTTTCGGGCGTGGGGGTTGAGGGTGGGGTTCAAGGGCTGGGGGTCCAGGGGGCGTGCCCCCTGGATAGCAAGAGGGCCGCCGAAGGCGGGCGCTTGCAGCTAAGTATATTTATATATACGAGAAGCTATTTTCAAAAATAAAAAAATTTCCGAAATGTAAAATTAGAAGCTCACTAAGAGGTAAAAAAATAATCAAGTTCTTATTTTTAAATACCAATCTTCATCTCGTATTTAAATTTTCTAAAATATTTATTATTTTAGTAATCAAAACTTCTACAATAAAACCTTAAATATTGAAGATTTATATTTTTAAAGATATTATTTATTTAGTCAAAATGACTGTTAGTTATTGTGTGGTTGGGTAGTGTTTATTTTTAACCAATAATAATTGCTCATAACACCTCTAAAACTGTATTTGATTTTGAAAAATTTGTGATGGAATTTATTAATATGTGTTATTTCTATGAACTTTTGATTTTTAATAATTGACGAAAAGTTAAGTGAAAATCCTTTGACGCACAGGCTAGTTGTTTTAAAAACAATTTCCAATCAATTGGGCATGTCTTGAATACGTTTTTATTTAATCTGGAATTATTTTCATTCCTGATATCTAATCAAGTAACGGGATTCTTTTCCCTTTGCTCTGTTTTTTGCATTGAAATGCATTTATTTCATTTCGAGTCAAGCAGCCAGAGGGTCAAGTGCTTAATATTTGTGTTTTATTGGTGTCGCGTTTTTTGACCCCCAGAAAAAGACAATAATCTGTTCGTCTTTATAAGTTCATTTTATAGTGCATTTCATTTTTCTTGTTTTTTTTTTTTTTTTTTGCTTAAAGATCTTATAATTTTAATTTTGCCCCCCCCCCCTTCCTCCTTAATTTTGGGTTCGATTTCAACCAAAATCTATTCAGCTCTCAATCACAATGCACCAAAATAACATGTAAAATTTCGTTTTGATATTCACATTAGTTTTTGAGCTAGTGCGTATACAAAAATGTGGTAACGCACAGACTAATGTTCTAACAGACATTTTGACAAAACATTTATTATCTCGAAAAATATAATTTTTTCGATGTACACTTATTAGGGTTTTTTTGTAGACCAAAACGCCATGGTTTCGCCTAAATTTTTTTAATTAAAATAGTTTCAGCCGTTTTTGAGATATTTCGAAAAAAGAAGGAAAAAACCACTTTTTTCGTGCACGATTACAATACTTGACCATACCCTGTATGGTAAAGTAAAAACAGGTAAATCATTAATATTTGTGGGAAGCGTACCAGAATTTGAAGAAAGGTTTCTTTTTTTGTGTGTTCTCTTATAAAAATGAAAATATTCGGAGTCGTCAATGTAATGCTCGGCTGATAACGATGATAGGATAGCGAGGACAATTTACGTAACCGAGAGGAGGCTCAGGACGAACGGAGGACATGGCGGTAGCTTCCCAGCCATTCAAAGGCGTGGGAGATCCGATAGAAAACACTTTGCTGTCTACCTGCATGATGACTAGTGTCTAATACACACACAGACTCTATCTGTATGGGTGTTGTTTTTTTTCCGGGTCGCTCTCCTCTCAAACAGTTCAAGGTTTGCCATCCGAAGCGCCAACTTGTTGCAAGGTCACCTCACCGTTTGTGCGCTTCCAGGGGGGGCCGGGGGACCCCTTTCTCTCCAACGCATTTACTCTCACTTTCTCACATATAAACAAGAGCAAATTAGATCTATAACTATATCATTAGAGAATACTTTGGTGGTGAAATTTGGAGGCATTGGGAAATAATTTTATGGTTCTATGTATTATAAATAACGTAGTGGACACCAATATAATATCAGTTTTTCATGTTTATATAGTTTATGGATGGACAATTGTACAAGTTTTTTTCGCCGAAAACGGCATCATCAGTGCCTAACAAATGAAACAAACAGCGCCTTCAACTGGTTGAACAGAATAAAAATTTTTTAATAACAATAAAAAGATATTATATACAGTGAAAATCGCTTAAAACAAAACTGAGGGGACCGAAATATTTCTTCGTGTTGAAAGAATATCGTGTTAAACATATTGTATTGCTTACAAACAATAAATTGTCAGAAAATCATAAGATGGTGTCATCTATTAAATCCGTTGAAATGGAATATTTTTAATTATATGTCAGAGGGGTTGTTTTTCACCCCTCGGGAATCGAACCCGAGTGCCAGTAACAGCAATCCGGGCCACCTGGCTCACCTGCGGGATACGAACCACTCTGACATATGCAAACGCGTAAAATATTTTACTCAAAGATTGTTATCTTAATTTGTAAAATTTCGCGATATAGTGATTCTAAATTTAAACATATAGCCATGCCATATAATTTAAATAAAGGTGGTTGAGTGTTTCGAATTTTGAAGAAATTCAAAATTCGAAGGGCAATGGAATGACTTTTCCTAATTTAATATGAAAGATATTAATTTGCCGATGCAATAGATTCAATTTATTAGAAAATCATAAGCATGGTGTCATCTATTAAATCCAGATTATAGATGGAATATTTTTATAAATTAATGTATAATCGAATCCATGAGTCAGCAAAGCCACTCCACCTGCGGAATTTCGCATATGTCAGAGTGGTTCGTATCCCGCAGGTGAGCCAGGTGGCCCGATTGCTGTTACTGGCACTCGGGTTCGATTCCCGAGGGGGTGAAAAACAACCCTCTGACATATAATTAAAAATATTCCATTTCAACGGATTTAATAGATGACACCATCTTATGATTTTCTAGTAAATTTGAATCTATTACCATCGGCAAATTAATATCTTTCATAATAAATTGTCAGTTCTGATGTGGGCATCCACATGAGTTTACCATACACCCTGGACCCTCTCTTATATTTAATATTTAATAAAATTATTTATAATCATGTAGGGGGATTAGTTTTGGATTTTTAGACTTCTAGGGGCCCACTGATTATCTATACAAAATTTGGTTGCGTTTGCTCAAATGGCCTAGATTTCTATTTTTTGACCCCCCTTAATTTTTGAGTCGATATGCACCAAAATCTAATCAGCTCTTAATCTCAATGCACCGAAACTACATGTAAAATTTGGGTTTGATATTCACTCTAGTTTTTGAGCTAGTGCGTACACAAAAATTTGATAACGCACAGACTAACAGACATTTTGAAACAAATATTAAAATCTCGAAAAATATAATTCTTTCGATGTTCACTTATTGGGGCTTTTTTGTAGATCGAAATGCCATGTTTTCGTATGGGCACAAATAAGGGTACATCGAACAATTTGCTTTTATTTGGATGTAACAAACGATTTGATAAAATTCAACACCCCTACTAACGAAACACTCTTTTGCGGTCAAATTGGAAAAGTGCCGGACCACTTCATTCGCGAATACATATATCCCCATGACTTCAAGGAACTGGAACTCTCTCCCAGCCTCTATCTTTCCCAGCAGCTATGATCTTCAAGCCTTCAAAACCAGGGTGCATAGACACCTACGTCTACACCCTCTCCACTTAATCAACTTTCCCTTCTCTTCGGTAATGCAAGGGTCTTCGAGATCCATAGGGGCTACATCTTTGCTGGTGCACCCCTGCTTGCATTCGATTGCATTAAAAAAAAAAAAAAGAATTTGCCAATTCAATACTAGGCTCGCCCGGTATGTTGACTTCGCCTCCCTCTTGGGCGTATCGAGTAATAAATTTATTTTCAATTCATGAAGTAAAATTTTTCAAAAAATCAAAACCCAAAAACAACAACATATTTCTACCTCAAGCACCCGATCTTAGGAATTACGGTAGATGGCGTTGTTTATCGGATTCTTTGCCTTATTTTAAAGTCGACCCAATCAAGATCTAAGATCACAAGAAGGTGTTATCTATTAGATCCGAGATGGAATGGATTATCTTTAAATATATGCCAGAAGGGCTGTTTATAATTGACATATAATTAAAAATAATCCATTCCATCTCGAATCTAAAAGATTACACTCTAGTGTGATTTTCTTAGAAAATATAAAATTTATTATATATTTCTATCGGCAACTTGAACTCTAATATCCAATCAAGATCGTTTTGTTTATAAACTATTGACCTTTATGGTATATTTATGATTATAGAAAAGATTTTGCACCCTTTATCTCCACTAGAATTGTGCCGGCAATACTTCTTTTAAAGGTAGGGATAGCACTGTCGATTAAGGAGGAAATTGGCCAATATATATATATATTATCATCATCATCTAAAGGGCGTCATTTGCTCAGGTCAATTGAACCACTTAAGTCATTTACTAAAGACAATTTTCCTACATTCCATCATCAATTTAATGACTTAGATCAATTATTAAAATTAAAATATATGGGATCATAATTTTGAATTGAATTCTTTTTATTGCAATAATCATCAAAACAATTAACTTTTAGTTAATTTCTTGCTATATATTGCTAATTTTATAAAAAAATAATCAGCTCTTAATCTCAATGCACCAAAACTAGGTACATGTAAAATTTCGTTTTGATATTCACACTAGTTTTTGAGCTAGTGCTTCCACAAAAATTTGGTACGCACGTACTAACTAACGTACTAACAGACATTTTGACAAAACAGCTATTATCTCGAAAAGTAAAATTTTTTCGATGATCACTTATTTAGGCTTTTTTGTAGTCCGAAATGCCATGCTTTCACCCAATTTTTTTAATGAAAATAGTTGCACCTGTTTTTGAGATATTTCGAAAAAACGAAGAAAAAACCATTTTTTCCATGCACGATTACAATACTTGACCATGCCCTGTATGGTAAAGTAAAAAAAATATTTCTAATTTAATCAAACTTGCCCGAAATTGTCATTTTTTTGCTTAAAATGTCTGAAATGTGAGCCTATTTGTTGGTATGGTAGTTAAGAAAATTCGTACTAGTACCTACTTTGGTTTTGATTTGCAATACGAAGAAATTTGTAAATTTTAGGGTTTCTGGATTTTTTTCACAATTATTATTGTTAAATGTTTCATTATGTCTTAAATTTTATACTGATTAAGGCGTGTCGATTAGGCCTGTTGCAAATTTATCTCAGCAATG
>JALMQS010000161.1:3140015-3194741 GCA_024734495.1 Forficula auricularia | reverse complement strand
CCTTATCAACTCGATTTGCAATTTTTATAAAAAATAAAATATTAATTTTCACAAAACTAAACGAATTTTAAATAGAAGATTTGATATGGATTTAAATGAGTATAATTTCGATGGAATATCTCGAAAAAATCACGTTTTTAAGGCACCCTAAAATGTCCCTTTCGATAGAAAAATCAGTCGAATAGAGAACCTTCTCCTTTTTTGAAGTCGGTTAAAAAGGGCAAACCTTATCAATTTGATAGAGAAATTTCTGATTTTGAAAAAAAAATTGTCCAAATTATAGAAATTTTAGAATATATGGGATCAGACGGACCTATATAATTAAAAAATATTTTTTTTAAATATCTCGACTAAAAATTTATTACCGAAAAACATCATTTTTTTACGCCTCTCAAAAGCGACATTGACCCTTATCAACATTATTGAGAATTTATAGAAAAACAAAATATTATTTTTTAAAAATGATCAAACATATTTTTTTCGAAAATTAAAAAACTACCTCAAATATGAATGATTCCGTATATTCATTAGGAAAAATAATTTATAAAATAAAAAAGAATTTGTATTATCAGATAAAATTAAGTAAATACAACCTCAAAAAAACACATTTTTAAGTCCCTCTAAAAAACCGGATTGATAGGAAAGGGGGGACCATTATTAACTCGATGGAAAACTTATAGGCAAAATAACAAACATCAACTAAACAATTAAATATTCCAGCGCCTCCCAATCGATCAGCAGACCCCAAAGATCGAAAATAATTTCTCTTCACCCGGGGCGCGACCACAACGAGGCCGTGTAAAGACAATTAATAACAAATTTAAATTTAGGGAACGAAGAAAAGTTTATTTTTATTACAGACAAAAGGATCAGCCGGGGCTCGAACCCGGGATCTTTGCATGTGTACTGCAATGCTTTGTCATAAGAGTTTTAACTCCTATATCCACTAAGCTACTGATCCCTGATCCCAAACTAATACCTTTTGTCTATATGAATTATGGAATTTCTTTTTAATCCTCTCCTCGTTCATTTTTCGCAGCCTAGGCCTTGATTCATTAATTAAACAATTAAATATTCCAGCGCCTCCCAATCGATCGCAGACCCCAAAGATCGAAAATAATTTTCTCTTCACCCGGGGCGCGACCACAACGAGGCCGTGTAAAGACAATTAATAACAAATTTAAATTTAGGGAACGAAGAAAAGTTTATTTTTATTACAGACAAAAGGATCAGCCGGGGCTCGAACCCGGGATCTTTGCATGTGTACTGCAATGCTTTGTCATAAGAGTTTTAACTCCTATATCCACTAAGCTACTGATCCCTGATCCCAAACTAATACCTTTTGTCTATATGAATTATGGAATTTCTTTTAATCCTCTCCTCGTTCATTTTTCGCAGCCTAGGCCTTGATTCATTAATTAAACAATTAAATATTCCAGCGCCTCCCAATCGATCGCAGACCCCAATGTAATAAAAAATAAACTCCTCTTCGTTCCCTAAATTTAAATTTGTTATAAAACATTAATTTTCAAAAAAATAAACTCATTTTTAACCGACTCAAAAAAAGGAGGAGGTTCTCTATTCGACTGAATTTTTTCTTTTTTTTGCGCCTTATGTTACCTCATATCTCCGCCAATTGTCAACCGATTTTGAAAATTTTTTTTGCATTGGGTCCAGTCTAGCTTCCGATTGGTCCCATTTTTTTTCGATTTTTTTTTTCATAGGTATTAGACCTTTTTTTATTAGGTTTGTTTTAGGACTCTAACCTCTTTGTTTATGAACCGATTTCGATGGTTCTTTTTTTATCCGAAAGGGGTGTCTTAGGATGGTGTCATATTAATTTGGTCAAGTTCTGATGATATGATCACTATTAATAACATACTAAAAAGAGAAATAAAAATAATTTTAAGAAAAAATAAAAACTCGACTTCAAAATATTAAATGCAACAGCTAAAACCACTAAAAGGCATAATAATTATTATCTTATTTATTAACTAAACGACGTAATATTAACACGAAATTACTTTTGGTTGTGCCAAACATATACCTTTTATGAATCGCACTCGACGGATCTTACTTAGTACGTTTGGCGGGTACCTCGCTATAGGTATAGTTTGTTTGGTACCGACTTCAAAAAGTAATTTCATGTTAATATTTCGTCGTTTAGTTGTAACTAAATAAGATAATAATTATTTTATTCCTTTAAGTGTGTTTTATTTGTTGCATTTAATTTTTGAAGTCGGTTTTATTTTTTCTTAAAAATTATTTTTATAAATAGCAGATTTTATAAAGAATTAAATGAGTATAATATCGATGGAATATCTTGAAAAAATATCGTTTTTAAGCCTCTTTTAAAAAACCCCCATTGATTGAGAAATTTCTGATTTTGACAAAAAAATTGAAATATAGAAATTATAGAAATTTTAGTATATATGGGATCAGACGGTCCTAGAGAATTGAAAATAATATATATTTTTTTTAAATATTCTCAATTATAAATTTATTACCGAAAAACATCACTTTTTTAAGCCTCTCTAAATACCCTTTTGATACAAAGGGGTGACACTTATCAACTCCATTGAGAATTTATAAAAAATTAATTTTCAACAAACTCAAACGCATTTCAAATAGTAGATTTTATTTAGATTTAAATGATTATAATTTCGATGGAATAACTCAAATATAATCACTTTTTTAATGCTTCCTAAAAAGCCGCATTGATTCAAAGGGGGAGCTTTTTTCAACTCAATTTAGAATTTATAGGAAAAATAAAATATTTATTTTCAAAAAAACTAAATTTTAAATACTAAATTTTATATATATTTAAATGAGTATATTTTCGATGGAATATCTAGAAAAAAAATTCAATTTTTAAGGGTCCCCAAAAAGCCGCAGGGATAGAAAGGGGGGACTCCTTATTAACTTGATAGAGAATTTATAGAAGAAATAAAATATTAATTTTCAAAAAACTAAACGCATTTTATATAGTATATTTTATAAATGAGTATAATTTCGACGGGATATCTCGAAAAAAATCACTCTTTAAAGCTCCCTAAAAAGCCGCATTGATAGAAAGGGGGACTCTTATCATCTTGATGGAGAATTTATAGAAAAATTAAACGCATTTTAAATAGTAGAATTTATATAAAAATTTAAAAAAATCTCAAATATGAATGATTTCATAATAATTAAGAAAAATAATATATAAAAATAAAAAGATTTTCAATTATCAGATAAAATTAAGTAAATTCAAAAACAGAAGAGCCTGTATGTTTGAATTACTTGAAAACAAGATGATCTGGACCACGGAGATCTGTCTATAATAAACAGCAATGTTTAAAAACATAACCATCAATCCGAGAGATCGAGATCAATTTAAAACTATGTCGATTGATTGAAATGATTGACTGATGAAAGACACTGTTTTACATATTGTAAAAAATATAAAAATAAGAAAAATCACAAATAAATACAATATAACATTACACAATAATATAATATGAATGAATATTAATATTAAATATATAATATTCAAAAATAATTGTTAAATTCTTATCTTTAACATGGTTAGAGCGAGAAGGTAACTCTTTACCGGGCGCCTGCGTCCTAAACTGGCGTCTCTTGACCTCCCCGCACAGACGTCAGACCACAGCGTTGCGCTTGATTGCCGGCAGATGGCTCCCGCTTAAATAAAATTGCAGTGTTTTAGGAATTAGGTATTTTTTTAATTCTTAAGAAATTGTAAATTAAAATTTTTTATGAAAAGAATTTAATTTATCTGTCCTTAATTTTTTTGATATTAGTTGAAATATTTTTATATTGCATTATCAGAGGGTTCGTCCCCCTCAGGAGCCGAACCCAGGCACTAACACACTGTCCGGCCATGTTTGTTCGACACTCACGACAAAACACTCTTTCAAACATTTTTTATTAATTTCAAAACATTATTAAAAAATTAAGAAAAAATTTGAACTCTTTATAACATAGGTTTAAATAGATTAAATCGATTTGAAATCTACTTTTATTAAAAGAGGAAAAATTGTATATATGTATATCCAATCGGGTTCTCGAAAAAGGCTCTAAGGTGGCCAGGTATTTAAAATTAAATGAAATTATAAATTTGAATTTTAGGTATGTTTGAAGTTTTTCTTCGGAGACAGAAGTTTTGATTAATTGTTGAGGATTGAATGAAGGGAAGGCAGTCCAGAAATTAATAACAAGATTAAATTAGATTTGGTGCATTCTAAGATATTTGCGAACCAATTTTCAGCTCATCAACTAAAACCTTTCAAGATTAGCATTTTGTAAATTCAAGAAACCTTTTCAGGTAAAAAGCTATAATTTAATATATGCAAAATATGCATGGTTTGTTACAAATTCTGAATTTGATTTGAAACAGACTGATTTTGATTTTTAAAATCTTGAATTTGGTTTGAAACATCCTGAATTTGATATGGAAAAGTCCGAATTTGAAGTTAAAAAAACCTAAATTTGTATTATACATCGAATTTTAGCATTGAGTCGCGGAACACTTATAGCGTTTGAATGGAATCGAGGGGTGAACCGCCACCTAATATGTTGTACACCTACTTCCACTTGTACTTCCAAATATTTCCAAGTACTTCCAAATATTTCCAAGTAATTCCAAATATTTCCAAGTAATTCCAAATATTTCCAAGTACTTCCAAATATTTCCAAGTACTCCCAAATATTTCCAAGTACTTCCAAAATACTTCCAAAGAGGTGTACACCTACTTCCAATCGCGGATCACCCCTCGAGTGGAACGCTACGTTTCCGCGGAACACAGGTTGAAGAACACTGGTCTAAGTCGTAGTACTACGATCCAAGTTGATGACTGAACCTATCTGTTTTTTTTTTTGTTTTTTTTAACTTATTCAAGGATGTTCAGTTTGCAGATCAGACTGATTGATTGTAAGGTATATGAGCCGTACATCGAGGTCACCCATTCAGATGATTGTTTGAACAGATGTTTAGTGTCCGAGTCAAGGGGCCAGCAGTTTAATTTGCATGCGGGAATCACCTGTGGCAAGAAGCGATTTGCTTAACCCCAATACAATGAATTACTTTGCTCACTCGACAGGACATTACTCGGATATTAGCCTTAATTGTAAATACAATAGAATTAGTTTACATTGATTTGACTATTATTAGGTTCCATCCAAAGGTAAAATAGAAACCTATTAGTGTTGCTTGTCTCTCTAATTAAAGAAGGTCGAGGGGTGAACCGCGATTGGAATTAAGTGTATATTATGGAATTATATGGAATTAATTTGGAATTCATTAGATAATGCCCCTTCATCTATTTTCTTCCACTTGGGAATGAAAGTGGAAGTATGTTTACGCGATATTAGGTCGCGGTTCACCCCTCGAAGAAGGTACAAACTTGAATGTGCAAGTTATTTATATTTATCTCCCCCCACGTCGAAAAACCTAATAAATTGTATGATGACTTTTTGAAGTGATAACTTCTTTTGGGAGGGTAAAACGTTTCGTTACGTAACGCGTTACAGCGCCAGTCTGTCTGGCTTCCCTTCTCTCACTCATACGACTCTTTAAAAAAATGACTTGCCGGATGTCAGATTAGAACCTGAGACCTCTTGCATCAGAGGCAGACACTTTACCACTAGACCATAGAATTATTTTAAAAATCTTTGTTTTTTACTTTTACTAAAATGAATATTTTTGAATTAGACTTTATTATAAGTGTGGAAATAATTGAATATATTATAATATATAGCTATGTATTTTATAAATAGAATTTATTGAGATTATTGCGGCGCAGCAAATTTGAAATATGTATAAATGAATTAAACTGAAAGAAAGACAAAAATTAATTTTAAATCCAGAAGCATTAAATATATTAATAATTATTCCTTTGCCCCCCACACTCTTCTAATTAAAATTAAAAATTCAATTCTCTTTTCTCCGGACAACTATCCTTGCAATTGTCTTCCTAAAAAATACTTGGTTGGTGAAAGTTATCACTTCTATCGCGCGTCCCGAGACCCACACATTTTTGAGGGAGGATGTCGAATTTTTGTGGGATTATAAAAAATAAATTAATCAGTAGAGATTGTGGTGTTGGTGCAAGGTGAAACATCTTTAATAAAGATAAGAGTAAATAGATATTTTATTTAATATGGATTTACTATGAGTTAAGGATACTGGGTCACTTATTTCACATTAAAATTAAAAAATTAAAAGATATAAATTTTTTTTCTTTTTCAATATATATATTTCGGGCTATCAACCCATCTTCAGGAAATACAGAAGGTAACTGTTACCTTCTGTATTTCCTGAAGATGGGTTGATAGCCCGAAATATATATATTGAAAAAGAAAAAAAATTTATATCTTTTAATTTTTTAATTTTAATGTGAAATAAGTGACCCAGTATCCTTAACTCATAGTAAATCCATATTAAATAAAATATCTATTTACTCTTATCTTTAAAAAATAAATTAGTAATGAAGCTGTTAAAGCTTTTATTTTTGTAATTAATTTGATTAAAATATGAATTTTTATTTAATTCACACATAATTAATTATAATTATTTATTGAACACGGAGAAATAATAATAAAATATAATTACGACGCTCATACTTGAGAACGATCGTAGAATAAGTCGATCGAAACGTCGTAGTATTATTTGTCCCTGTTCAATAAATAATTATAATTAATTATGTGTGATTTAAATACCATAAAAATTCAAATTAAAAAAAATTATCATGGAGAATTAAGTATTTTTAGAATTAGAAAAATATTTGTTAATTTAATTGTCGCAATTGATAGAAAAATTTTGTATGCCGAGAGTAGCAATGTTGTTGATTCATTAAGAGAAATCAATGAGGTTGACCTCTACTAATAATAAATATAAAAAACAGAACTTAACCTTGAAATACCCTTGAAAGCTTGTTCTAGTTCGACAAACAATATCGTAGTTTAGTTTCCCCCTTGATATAAATAAACTTTTATTTGAATTTTTTTCATATAATGCACTGTTTTAGAGTTATAAGTGATAAGACTGTCTCAAAATAAAAAAAAACTCACCCGGTACCATATATAATATAATACATTCACTCACACACACGATTGCTATTTACCTAAAAGTATAATAAGTTGAAATAAATAAAATATTATATTTAATGGTTTCTTCAATATATGCATCTAATTAATATAAGGGATGAAGGGTTTTTTATTGGTGAAGGGTGGAGTCAGCTGAGAGGATGGATGAAGGGCATATTGTAATATTCCCAGCCGATGTTTCATCCACCACTAGACCACCGACACATACTGGCTTCTGTCCCTATCAATCCCTCCTTTTATACCTTTTTTCCACTTCCCCTACCCCCTCTACATACCCTCCCACTCACCCTATCTAACACCTTTATATACCCCTCTCCCTATCTTTTCCCCTTCTTATATACCCCTCGAGAGCAATTATTGCTAGCTATTCTTAGCTTATTTTCTGAGATAATCATAATCGGTTTAGTATAATACGTAATACTATTTTCACTTATCACTTTTAATTATTTAATAGTGTTTAAAGCAATTTTGAATTTTATTTTCCCAAAAAGTATATAATGAAAATAATATTAATCCCATGAATACTTAGTATTCTTGAAAATCATCTGGAAAAATATAAATTTGGGATACTTTAAGATTTTGATTTTGACAAAAGTACATATTTTCAAATTTTCAAATTAATTACATGATTAGTTACTATCAGGGCCGGATTTAAGCACAGGCTACCCAGGCTGGAGCCTAAGGGTCTGCTTTTTTTAATATTAATAATTTAATAATTTAGCCCTCAGGAGCTTCATTTTATCGTTTTGTACATAATAATTAAATATTTGATCATTATTATTTGATAATTAAGTTGAATGTTTGTTAAAAATAATTATTAGGATTTTTTTGGGGATTTAATTTATTTAATATTTATTTTTTATTTGATGACGTATAAAAAAAGTTCTAATGAAAATTAATCTGTTTTTTTTTCTAGATTAAGAATATGTACAGAAACATATAGGTTTCTATTTAAAAAACAGAACTTGACCTCGAAATACCCTTGAAAGCTTGTCCTAGGTCGACAAACAATAGCGTAGTTTAGTTTCCCCCTTGATATAAATAAACGTTTATTTGAAACTTTTTTCATATAATGCATTGTTTTTGAGATAAATTCAAGATAAAAAATCACCCGGTATATAATAAATAAATATATGTATATATTTATATAATTTTTAATATTGTGTTTCTTATGAAAAAAAAAATAAATAATAAAATAAATTTGATATATTTAATCTTTAATTACAAAGAATTTCGAAAAAAGCCAAGCACTAATTTGGCCGGTTTATTTTTATTTTTTCATAGTAGGCCCATAAAATACTTCTTTTAACTTTCTAACAATTAAGCTATGTAGTATTAATTAAAATTAATTTTACATCACTAAGAACAAGAATTTAAAAGGTTGAATCAAAGATCTGATTAGTTATATTTTATTTCATGTCAGAAAGGATTGTCCGATAATAGAACCAAGTAACGAACTGGCTATCCTTTCTAACATGAAATAAACTGACAGGTTCTGATGTGGCCATCCACTTGACTTTACCTTACAACCTTTCCCCTCACTTATATTTAATATTTAATAAAATTATTTATAATTATGTAGAGGGGGGGGTTAGTTTTTGCATTTTTATACTTCTGGGGGCCCACTGATTATGTATACAACATTTGGTTGGATTTGGTCCAAGGGCCTAGATTTTCATTTTTTCAACCTACACCCCCCCCCCTCCATTTCGGGCGATTAGTTTTTTTTTGTATTTTTAATCTTCTGGTAGCCCACTGATTATGTATACAAAATTTGGTTGAGTTTGGTACAAGGGCCTATATATTCATTTTTTGACCCCCATTTTGGGCGGTTAGTTTTTGCATTTTTAGACTTCTGGTGGTCCACTGATTTTGTATACAAAATTTGGTCGAGTTTGCTCAAATGGCCCCCCCCTTCAGCCCCTAATTTTTGGGTCGATATGCACCAAAATCTAATCAGCTCTTAATTTCAATGCACCAAAACTACGCGTGAAATTTGGTTTTGATATTCACACTAGTTTTTGAGCTAGCTCGTCCACAAAAATTTGGTAACGTACAGATAAACAGACATTTTGATAAAACAATTATTATCTCGAAAAACATAATTTTTTCGATGTTGACTTATTAGGGCTTTTTTGTAGACCAAAATGCTATAGTTTCGCCCAATTTTTTTAATCAAAATAATTTCAGCCGTTTTCAAGATATTTTGAAAAAAGAAGCAAAAAAAACACTTTTTTCATGCACGATTACAATACTTGACCATACCCTGTATGGTAAAGTAAAAAATAATATGTATTAAATAAAAAAAGGCTTATTTTTCACCATCTTTTTTCATAAATTAATTCAAATGGTTGTTTTTAATTAATCCGAATATAAATTTTCACAATATTGCTTCTTCAAATATAAATATTTGGATTAATTAAAAACCACCATTTAAATTAATTTAAAAATCTGCTGAAAAATAAGCCATTTTATTTAACACCTTTTATTTAAATCCTCAGCACCGTGAATTAAGAAAAAAATAAGAATTTCTAATATTGTAAAATTAAATTTTGGCGAAAATAGAACTCTAGTTAGATTAAAAAAAAAAAAAAAAAAAAAATAAGAAAATTAAATACAAAAATTAATTTCATATAAAAAATAATGCTTGAGAATCGCCTGGCGAATAACTTTTTCTGGTACTAAATAAATATTTATTTTATAATTTTTACTTGTTTTAATTTATTTTGAGATCAGACGAGTATTCGAGCATTTTTGGCAACTAAAGATGTTCCACAAATAATTATTTTAAATAATACCATTTGAATGGTTTGGTGTCTACTGATAAACACGTTCTATTAATTCTTGGCTGTTCTATACTGGTTTCAAACTAATTCAGATGACCATCATCTATAATCTAGTAAAAAAAAATAATAATAAAAACTAGATCCCTTCTTCATTTTCCCATATATTTATAAATATATTAAATATAGTTAAAGAATGTGCGTTAATTATGTGAAATTGTCTCTACAAGTTGTCTATGTCTAAGCTAACCAATCACATTGGAAATTGATTGGGTTTCTTTTTCTAATCCAGAGGGATCATCGATACCCTTGACAAGAAAAATTAGAAATGAAATAAAAAAGTTGGAACGATTTCTAAACATCTGCCGAAAAAGATGAAAATAGCTCTGGAGCAGTCAATGATGAGATGAGCCTTTGATTGAAAAGTATTTTAACCAATTCGATCAGAGAAAATTATTTCTGACAGTAAGAATACAAGAGAGGAGGTAACTTAAAAAAAAAATCTGGTGGGATTCGTACATACCATTTGAAAATTACAATAACACACAAAGAATAGATCAGCAGACCTCTTACTATTTGGAGGAACATAAGAATCTAAATTTAAAACTATTTGTATATAAAAATAATTTTTAAGAAAAAATAAAAACCGACTTCAAAAAATTAAATGCAACAAATAAAATACACTAAAAGGTATAAAATAATTATTATCTTATTTAGTTACAATTAAACGACGAAATATTAACATGAAATTACTTTTTGAAGTCGTTACCAAACAAACTATACCTATAAGCGAGCGTACCCGCCAAACATACTAAGTAAGATCCGTCGAGTGCGATTCATAAAAGGTATATGTTTGGCACCGACTTCAAAAAGTAATTTCATGTTAATATTTCGTCGTTTAGTTGTAACTAAATAAGATAATAATTATTTTATACCTTTTAGTGTATTTTATTTGTTGCATTTAATTTTTTGAAGTCGGTTTTTATTTTTTTCTTAAAAATTATTTTTATTTTTCTCTTTTTAGTGATGTTATTAATAGTGATCATATCATAAGAACTTGACCAAATTAATATGACACCATCCCTAAGACATCCCCTTTCGGATAAAAAAAGAACCATCGAAATCGGTTCATAAACAAAGAGGTTAGGTCTAAACAAACCTAATAAAAAAGGTCTAATACCTATGAAAAAAAAACGAAAAAAATGGGACCAATCGGAAGCTAGACTGGACCCAATGCAAAAAAAATTTTCAAAATCGGTTGACAATTGGCGGAGATATGAGGTAACATAGGCACAAAAAAAAAAAAAAAATTCAGTCGAATAGAGAACCTCCTCCTTTTTTTGAAGTCGGTTCAAAAGTAAGGTACATATTTTGTTTTGAAAAATCGAAAGAAAATAAGAAACAATGCGTGACGTTATAGGTCTTTTTAGATAGTTATATGTATCTACTGTGTTTCTTTGCGGATTCTTCTCAGTGGTAGTATTTTTTAAAACCGGTTGTAGATTCATGACCTTCATCAAGGACCCTATGATGAATAAAATGAAAATAAAATAAAATAAAAATTTGTTCTCTAATTTGATTGACTGTAAAAATAAGTTTTAAAAGGTAGTTGTTTCTCGACAATACTAGCAAAAAGTTAATACTAGAGTATTACTATATATATAGAACAGACAATAAGGATTCATAATTCATAAGCCCAAAACTTGTTGCTGTTTATGTACCACTACTAGCCAATCCCGTGCTCGTTTGACAAATCTGGCAACACTGTACAAGCTTGTATATATTTTTTCATAGAAATGTCATATAAAGTACATTATAAAGGGAGATTTATAAAACAAAAAAGTTCTTAATAAGCGATTGAAAGCTGTTGCGACAATGACTGAAGCGAAAAAACGTCAAAAAAATTACTAAAGTTAACCCACTTTTTAGGTTAAATAAATGTTTTGTTGCCAGCTTCTTTATAGTGTAAATTTTTCATTATTTATTCATTATTATCTCAGAAATTGTGTTGTAACTATGAATTAAAATTTTCTTAAAAATGTATTAGTTAGGTATTGTTTAATGTTGGTTTAGTTTTTTATAACAATGGTAAGAGAGTTTCTTAATTATAATTAAATATGTATGTAAGCTTTCCGATATCCCGTATAGTGCAATGTATAAGAGTCTGAAAAACTCTATCTTTAGAATTTAATATCTCCGGAACTATATTGTTTTGTCACCAATTGATGCAGAAGTATTTAAATAACAATCTGTTTAAAATTTAAAAAAATTCCTAAGAAAAACCAAATGGTGAAACAACTACCTTAACAGTTCAAGATTTTGTGCAATTCTTAAACTGAAAGTTATGAAGCAAAAAAGCTGAAAATTTCAACCACTAACAACCGCTCTACAGTGGATGAGCAGCAAATCACTTTTAGCTAAAATTTAACAGCGATTAAATTTCATGAGGTTCGAAATACTGCCATCAGAAAGATATAGGTAGACAGATATAGAATCTTCTCTGTAATTATTGTCTAGCCTGACCCGATTCTCATGGGAAAACTAAAGCTATGGAAATTGCAATTGATTGATTGTCTGTGAAAAAGGCTGTCGATCTGAAGAAATACAGCTAACATTTTACCTGGAAACCGTTTTAAGCCCAGCACTTTTATAGGGATACTTGTATCCACTACCCAAAAAGTATTATGTGAACATGAATACTTTGAACTTGAGCTTCTAGAGAATTCTTGTTATACCAACATGTAGAGGTTTTTTGAAATAGAGGATTAATTATTTTTGTCATAAGTCGACTAGTAACATGGATTTGGGGGTCAGGTTGGTCGAGTGGGTAAAGTACATGCCTCGTAATCAAGTTAGATCGGGTTCAAACTCGACTCTCGGCAATCCGACTTTAATCTGATCCTTACATATATGAGAATAAATTAAAATATCGTATCGTAAAATGGCTAATGGTTTAATCCGAGAAAGCCAAAAAACAAACAAACATGGATTTCCGTCTATAAAATGCGTGATAAAAGCATGGCGACTCTTATTAAGAGAATATCTCCTTTATAGCAAAATCTGAAGCAAGGAAGCTTGGCTTCCAATTTAAATCTTTCTGAAAACCGAAGCTATGCTTGGGGACAACGGGAACCAAATGTCCAAACCTGCGGTTCCTCTCGAAATGAGGAGGAATACTATCTCAAAAACATGTCATCAGTAAGGTAAAACTAACCTGACTCACGACGGGGAAAAAGAGATGAGATCCTGTTCAAAATGGGACGTAAGGCCACTGCCTTTCTTGACTAACAGGCCATCAAAGAAGCTAATGGTTAAATCCGAGAAAGCCAAAAAACAAACAAACATGGATTTCCGTCTATAAAATGCGTGATAAAAGCATGGCGACTCTTATTAAGAGAACATCTACTTTATAGCAAAATCTGAAGCAATGAAGCTTGGCTTCAAATTTAAATCTTTCTGAAAACCGAAGCTATGCTTGGGGACAACGGGAACCAAATGTCCGAACCTGCGGTTCCTCTCGAATTGAGGAGGATTACTATCTCAAAAACATGTCATCAGTAAGGTAAAACTAACCTGACTCACGACGGGAAAAAAGTGATGAGATCCTGTTCAAAATGGGACATAAGGCCACTGCCTTTCTTGACTCACAGGCCATCAAAGAAGCTTGCCATATTTTATAGATACCAATTATTTCGAGATGTTTTTTGATGAAATTAAATAAATAATTTCCCCCAAAAAGCCTGTTTTATGGACGACTCCTAAACCCAATCCGCTATTAAATTGAACAAGTGACGAAGCAGCGTAAATTATTTATCCTCATAACTACTATACCATAGAATAGAACTCTCCCCCTGCACCACTCAAAACCAACTCTTACAAACTTCAATCCTTCAGAATTCGGGTACACATACACCTCCGTCTTCGCTCTTTCTTTTGATAACACTTTGATATCACAGGTAAAATTAGGCGCACATTTCGTCATCTATAAAACGCACCAAGATTCAAATTTCTTGCTAAAACTAGTGAAAGAAAAAATTGCCAAATCAATATGTCAATTTAATTTTGAAATCTTGTCGTTTCAAAAAGTTAAGCGAAATGATAATAATACAAGAGATTTATTTTCGGGGATAAAATATAAATAGGAATTCTATAACACATTTATTTTATATTATAAAAAAGATTCGTAATTAATTATTTAAAATTAATGAAAACTGCCAGAGCCACTCATCCAATTAAATTAGTAAAATTAAAAAAATCTCTTCTCCCTTACTTTAAAATGATTTATTAAAAAAAAATGATCTCATTTATGGATCGCAGATCATCATATTCTTTTGTAAAAAAAATTGACCTAGCGTGTGCCGAAAAGATTTTCGAATCATTAATTTTACGAGGCACAGGAGGGTGGAAAAAAGGGCCTGATGACCTAAAAAAAAAGGGCAATTCGCCGCCCGCACTTTTGCCTCTCAATAAAGCACACGCGATTTTTTTCCCTCTGCCAAAGGTAAATAATTGAGTGCAATTTACGATTTGGAGCCAATTTTTTTTCGACAGATTCATCTAGGACCCAATGGACCAAGCAACTGGAGTCTGTCTATCTCCAGAAATGGATGCCGTGACAATCACGCGATCGCGTGACCCTTCGGAATTTTTATTTAGATGAAAATTTTTTTCCTGAACTGGATTTAATTTGTCCGCCCCGAGGGGGTACCCACATAGGGACGCACACTTTTAACACTATAGGGCTTAAAATTCGATTAGCTTCATGTAATTTCCCGCGATTTATCAGCCCCGAGAGAAGTAATCCGAGACGCCTGCTGGGATCACGCACCTCCTTACCCCCAAGTTCGAGGGCTTTCTTCTTATTAAGCAGCCAGAGATTGATTCTTCATCTCGGGCCATTCATTAATTTTACAAAAGATTCCCTGGAGAGCGACTAATACAATTAGAAATGTTTATTCGTCCATTTATTATAAACGAATCGGTTGATTTTCTATAAACGAAGCTCATTCAGGTGAGAAGCTCAAGAATATTTTAATTTAATTTCAATTTTTTATTTAACGTTCAAAAAAGAAAAAAATGAAATTGGAAACAGAATCAACTGGTGTGTTCACCACACGACTTTCACATTTTCATTAATTTGAAATCATGGCGACACTACTAATTTACACCCCCTTCCTTTTTTCGTTTTTTTTTTGATTTTCTCAAAAACGGGTCTAACGATTTTTTTAAAAATTAGTATTTTTGACACAACTAATAACTCATGACACTTAATAAATACACTATTAAAAAAAAAATTGTTAGAGTCGTTTTTGAGAAAATCAAAAAAAAAAAAAAAAATTTCATGTAAATGTCCAGTTCCGGTTTTTCGATTTTAATGACTGATCTATTGCGCCACGCAGAGGGGGCAGCCCTTTACAAAAAGAAAAAGAGATTTATTTACAAATTAGGTGGCAACTCCTCATCAGTCGTCCAAATAATAACGCCAGATGCTGTGGCTATTAGTAAAAAGTACCATACATGCATATATGGGCGCCAGTAGGACACCAGAACCGAGGCCAGAGTGTTGGGAGCGCCAAAAGCGCCCCACAACTGTTCATTTCGATTAAGAAAGAATAATAAATAAACATTATAGTATTATAAACAAAAATATATATATATAAATAAAGGTTAACATTACAAAGCTTGCTGTACTCCTTCTAGCCTATACCGAGCTTAAGTTTCGAATTTCCTAGCTCTGAGACTTATGTTTGCGAAACGCAGGAGGGTACTTACATACGCACTGACCAATGGATTTTTGTCCCCTTTTTGGCCTCTGGGGACCACCCATAATATCCGGTTTTCTGTCCCAAATCTGGTTTCCAACTATTAAGGACAAGGATTCCTTCCACCTAGAAGTTTCAAAATGAAAAATTAACTTTTTACAAGCTCTCAAAGAGACAGGACCCAAACAGGGCATCACAATACTTCCACATTATATTCTATGAATATAAATGTGAAAGTAAAAAATATGTATTCGGGATTGACCAAAATTGTTTTCATGTTATAGATATGAAAAAGGAAAAAAATATTATATTATTTATTACATTTTATTTGAAAGACGTAAGTCGACAATTAATGAAGAGTATAACTTCTAAAGGGTCTATAAATGCCAGGTGGAAGGAATCGATGGCCTTGAAAATCCGATTTATGACATAAAACCGGAAATTGTGGTCCCCAGAGGCCAAAAATCCACTGGTCCGTACGTATGTACCCCCCTGCGTTTCGCAACCATAAGTCTCAGAGCTAGGAAATTCGAAACTTAAGCTCGATATGGGGTAGAAGGTGTATAGCATGCTTTTTGCTGAAATCGGAAAACCGGAAGTGGACATTTACATGAAAGATTTTTGATTTTTTTTGATTTTGAGAAAATAAAAAAAACGAAATAAAGGAAGGGGGTATAAATTAGTAGTGTCGCGATGACTTCAAATAAATGAAAATGTGAAAGTTGTATGGTGAACACACCAGTTGATTTGTTATGCTAATAGCGAAAAAAATGATTTTAATCTAAGTTTAATTTACGTTTGTTTAGTATCCTGCTTACTATTAAGACAAAACGAATTTATTTAAATCCAATAGGGTGTTTGAGGCCTGGAGAAATAACAGTTAAAATATTTATAATTAAAAAAGACTGATAATGAAGGTCAACCTACGAAACTATATTCTCAAATGGTTGATGCCATAGTCAAACAAGTTTTATTGAGGAAAGGATTTCGATGAATAAACAGTAATTCGTTTATTTATGAGAAAGATATTACACATCAAACATAACACCGCTACAATTCACAATTATTTTATATACTATAAATATAACAATATAAGTACTATATATTAAATTGAAGGGATTTATTAGTGGAGATTTAGGATATACCGGGTGAGTTTTTTATTTTGAGACAATTTTATAACTCAAAAACAGTGCATTATGTGAAAAAAGTTTCAAATAAAAGTTAATTTATATCAGGGGGAAAATAAACTACGCTATTGTTTGTCGACCTAGAACAAGCGTTCAATGATATTTCGAGATCAAATTCTGTTTTTTAAATAGAAACCTATATGTTTCTGTACATATTCTGAATCTAGAAAAAATACTAAACAACTTTTAGTAGAACTATTTTTTATACAACATCAAATAATAAAACAATATTAAATCAATTAAATCTAAAAAAAATCTTAATAATTATTTTTAACAATTATTCAACTTAATTATCAAATAATAATGATTAAATAATTATTAAATAAATAGTACCTGGAACCACCGAGTGATGCACGGTAACCCCTGACCCCCCTTTCCCGAAACCACACACCTCGCCCCCACAACTACACCCCCACCCCAAACGCGCCTCCCACCCCGGATCTCCCACAACTACACCCCACCCCGCACCCAGTTTTTGCATTTAAAGCGTTAAGTATAAGATCCATAACTTGTTAAGTTGATAATTTTTATTTCTCTTTCATGGTCAGTTTAAATATCTGGAGGCGTGATTTCAATTCTACTTATTAATCCAAAATACAATGAATAAAATCCCCTAGGATAGCAACAGGAACGAACATATTCACCTTTCTGTTTATTAACATTTATCGCTTGACATAAAATAATTTCGTGATTTTGAATTTATGCGTCTATGGCAAACGAAAGAGACAGAGTCATGTCATATTCTTTCTGTTTGAGAAATGTAATTAATTATTTGTCCTTTTCCCTTTGAAGTGAATAGATGGATGGCCGTAGGGAGGGGCAAGGGCGAAGCGAGTTAATTTTTTAAAGTATTGAAAAGACCAACTGTCACTTGCATTCGTTCGTCCCTGTCATTTATTAGTATCATCCTTGGTTAATTGAATTGAAAAAATAAAAAAAAAAATCCATTTCAATATTATAGAGAGAATCCTTTGATATTCACGAAAATGGCAAATATCAAAAAGCCACCCCCCTCAAATCTCCACCTCCCATGCCAAACCCATCTCTCCTTTTCCCTATCTTTGTAACGGAAGCAATCATTTATTCATAATTAAATACTTTCCAATTGAATTTACACCAGGCTCATCTAAATTTAGTTTAAATAAACTTGTGCCTACACCACAAGAGTTCCCTTGTATTTTAAATTACTAGCTGATGACCGGACCTTCGGCACACGACGCCGACGACGTCCAGGACGCCACTAACGGACTCTTTCACCATGAAAGTGCCTGTCATCTGATTGGCCATCCCACCGGACACAAGGTGAATTCTAAGGTTTTACCCGAGGGGTGATCCGCGATTGGAACTAGGTGTACACCTCTTTGGAAGTATTTTGGAAGTACTTGGAAATTGGAGTAATTTTTGGAGACGGACTGATAAGTGAATTAAGTGGATATCGATGAGGCAGTCCACTGACTTTTCACTGTTTAAAAGTACTTGGACTTTTCACTGTTTAAAAGTACTTGGACTTTTCACTGTTTAAAAGTACTTGGAAATATTTGGAAGTACACCAATACCTCACTTTGCGTCGGGGTTACGTTCCAAAAAAACATGACTCAAAGTGAATTAAGATTTTCTATAGCAAACCATGTAAAGATCGAAGATAGGTTCCAGGGTTACGAAAATACTACTTTTTAAAAAGAAAATTGAACAAAGTAAAAAAATTACAAGTGTATGTAAAAAAATAATATAACTCTGCTAATAAATAAATTGGAAAAATATTTACCTTTTTTGTAACCAGAAACAATCCGTAAAAATTTTTAAAAATTTATTATTCTCTTTTAAAAAAAGCACAACACACTAATTGAAACGTCACAAAAAGCACAACACACTACATAATTGAAACTGAACTCTAAAATTAGCAAAACAAAGTGAAAATAAGACTTTATTAAAATTGCGTTGATTTTCAGTTAGAAAGGGAATCCCCGAGTTTTGATGGCATGGCGCAATTAGAAACAAAAGTGGTGCCATCTTTTAGAAAAAAAGAAAAAAAATTAAAGACTCGAACCCAAAACAACGCAACATCAAAAATCTAACGACGCACAGTGAAAATTAGTACTAATTAAGCAGCGACGCAACTTCGAAAAACGCAAAACGAAACGACGCGACGCAAAGCGAGGTATTGGTGTACTTGGAAATATTTGGAATTACTTGGAAATATTTGGAAGTACTTGGAAATATTTGGGAAGTACAAATGGAAGTAGGTGTACAGCATATTAGGTCGCGGTTCACCCTTCTGTTTTACCGTTTGCCAACTTTTAAAAAGAGTTTACCAACCGGCATACAACTGGCCCTAACTTGAAAACGATCACAGATATATAGTGATCGAAATGTCATGTATTTTTGTTTTATATGTTTCTGTTAATGAATATAGAAAATAATTACATATCTCTTAAAAGAATCTAAAGTTTCAGCAAATTTGGTTTTTCAGACTGAAAATTTTATAATTTAATTATTTAAAAGAGCTCCCTCGCCCATTAGAAATTAATATTATCTCATTTTATTATATTGAAATTTTGTTTAAATCACACATAATTAATTATAATTATTTATTGAAGATGAACACATAATACAATATAAATACGACGTTTCAATCGGCTTATTTATTCTGGAATGTTTCTCAAATATGAGAGCATCAACCCAGATTTTTGGTTAACTCCGATCGAAACGTCGTATTTATATTGTATTATTTGTTCGTGTTAAATAAATAATTATAATTAATTATGTGTTTAAACAAAATTTCAACCCTTAATAAATTTAAGCTATCCAAGCTTTAAAAGCTAGGTACCTATTTAATATCTCATTTCAAATATTAGACTCTTCTATTGTAAATATCAGCTTTCTTGATTTCTGATTTTATTATTTTAATTTATTTTGTTTTGGTATTCATACTAGTTTTTGAGCTAAAGAGTACAACATATTTGTTAACTTACGTCCTAACATATTACAAACATTTTCAAAAATAATTAATATCTCGAAAAATATAACTTTTTGATATTCACTCTCTAAGGTGTCATGTATATATATATGGTTTCGATAATTTATTTTTCATCAAATTAGTTTAAGCATTTTTTTTAGATATTTCAGAAAAACGAAGCAAAAACACTTTTTTCATGCACGATTACAATACTTAACCATACATGTATGGTAAATTAAAAATATATTCTTTTAAAGGAGACATAAGGTATGTATATTTTTTACTTTACCATTGTAGTATTGTATTGTGCATGAAAAAAGTGTTTTTTTTCCTTCTTTTTTTCAAAATATCTAAAAAAGGCTTAAACTATTTCGATTAAAAAAATTGAGCGAAACCATGGCATTTCGGTCTACAAAAAAGCTCTAATAAGTGAACATCGAAAAAAATATATTTTTCGAGATAATAATTGTTTTGTCAAAATGTCTCTTAGTTAGTTACTGTAGTTAGTCTGTGCGTTACCAAATTTGTGGACGAGCTAGCTCAAAAACTAGTGTGAATATCGAAACCAAATTGCACACGTAGTTTTGGTCCATTGAGATTAAGAGCTGATTATATTTTGGTGGATATCGACCCAAAATTAAGGGGGTCGAGGGGGGGTTAAAAATTAAAAATCTTGGTCGTTTGAGCAAACTCAACCAAATTTTGTATACATAATCGGTGGGTCCCCAGAAGTCTAAAAATGCAAAAACTAACCGCCCGAAATGGAGGGGGTCAAAAAATGAAAATCTTGGCCATTTACCAAACTAAACCAAATTTTGTATACATAATCAGTGGGTCCCAGGAGTCTAAACATGCAAAAACTAACCGCCCGAAATGGGGGGGGGCGGGCGGAGGGTCAAAAAATGAAAATCTTTGCCATTTACCAAACTCAACCAAATTTGGTATACATAATCAGTGGGTCCCAGGAGTCTAAAAATGCAAAAACTAACCCCATCCCCCCCCTACATGATTATTAATAATTTTATTAAATATTAAATATAAGTGAGGGGCCAGGTTGTATGGTAAAGTCAAGTGGATGGCCACATCAGAACACGTCAGCTTATTTAAAAAAAAGGTTGAAAATCCTACCTTGGTCCAGGGTTGGCCGATGATGGAGAAAGCGAGATTGAACCAGTTGGTTTGTTCAAACTCGAAAAGAAAGCGAACAATTCTGAAATGATAAAAAATTTTATTTTATCATTTAATTTAAATATATAATTAATTATATTAATTAGAGATCGAGAAATAACTTACTTGTTTACCTCTGTGCTGTTTACCATAAGGCAGAACGCGGCTGAATGATTGCGTTTCGCCCGGAAAATGTCCCGTTAGTGATAAGACGCTCGGCCGAATTATCTATTTCTTTGAATGCTTTTTCTGAAAATGAACAAATATCAACATTAATTTTATTTATTTATCGGCACATGAAATAAAGTAATAATTACATACTCATCTTTTTTTAATTATTCAATATTATTAAAATTTTTTAATTTATTTTATTTTTTTATAATTTTTCCTTGGTAGGCTAATCACTGTTTACTCGCTGGGTGGCTTTTAAATTTATCCGAAAAATTCAATTTGTTTACAAACAGGATGACAAGTAGAGAATATAAAGCTTGCTCTGGGATAAAAATGAATGTGTTTTCAAGCCTAGATTTTGAGATTTCTAGGTTCAGATCTAACTTATTAAATGGAGGAAAAAGCTCAAATTTTTTCAATATTAGGTACGCTTGCCATCACTTGATAAATATAAACATTTTTTAGAGTTTATTTTTTATTTTAATTATCAAAAGATTAAAAATTAATTTTAATTTTTTAAGAACACGCTCCTTAATTTTGATTTCATCCAAAATCTAATTAACTCTTAATCTCAATACTAAAAAACCATAGGTATGTGAAATTTCGTAACGTACCTACCTACTAACTGACAATTTTACAAATTAATTAATTAACACCTTCCTCAAAATTATTTATTTAATTTAGCATTGAATGGATGACAATCCAGGGATAAAAAAAGATGATTTCCTATAAAATAATATTTCTTGGAAAGTTTTCTTTCCACAACATTGGAATCGAGGTTGCGGAGGTTCATATTATATACCTAGATATTTTTGAAAATATTTCCTTCCCAAGAGTAACAGTGTTATTGATATTTAATAAAAAATCATACAAAATTATAGTTATTTATATCAAGCAGAGGGCATCTTCGTTGATGGGCTTCATATTCCTTTTTTTTTTTTTTTTTTTTTTTATTTATATATAATAATATTTTATTAGTATTTTCTTTTGAGTATGAATCCCCAAATACTTATATATGTATGTTTATCTGCATTAAGCAGAGTATACCCTCATTGATTTAGCCTTTTTAATCATTTAAAACTTATTAGTACTGTCAATCAAATTAGAGAACAAATTAATTTTTATTTTATTTTATTTTCATTTGATTAATCACAGGCTCTTTCAGGAGCACTTGATGAAGGTTATGATTAAAGCACCGGTTTTGAAAAAATACTTCAACTGAGAAGAATCCGGAAAGAAATACAGTAGATACATATAAATATCTAAAAAGTGCTATGACGTCACGCATTGTTTCTTATTTTATTTTTATTTTTCAAAACAAAATATGTACTCTACTTTTATACAAATAGTTTTAAATTTAGATTTTTTTACGCATACGTTTTGTAAGGTATTAATTTTTGTGATATCTTAGGGTAAATGCGGAAACAGAAGCCATTGTAAGGAAGTCCTCTCAAAACGTGAGTGAATAAAATCTTGTAGCTTCTGGCGGTGTTACTCGACATCCCCTTTAAATATATATTATGTTGAATGGAGCCTGGCACATATTTAGTGCGTGAACGTCACAACTAGCATCTGTGGGTGGTTGCTCTATATAAAGTGCCACGCTGGTGAAAAGAAGCCGAGGCGCCGTACTGGGATTCCCGCCGCCCTTTGATGTGGCCAGATAGTGCATAGTGGGTTCATTGTGGCGGCATCTCATTTACAAACACAAACCATTCCCTTTGGTAAATATTTAAAACCAAAACGAACTCTTACTCTCGCTCTGTTATGAATTTCTAAAGGCAGACGTGGCAAGATCGAGATGCTACGCGTTTTCCCCCTGTGTTGTCCCCAGTCAGATATATACATATACAGTTACCCTCTTGGTTCAATCCGAAACTTTCCTGCTCATTTTTGCGTCTTCGTTTCAGGCTCATCGGGAATTCAGGAAGAGAGAAAGTATAAATCAGATATTGGAATAAAATTATTGCTTAGAAAATTGAGGAAAATGTGTAAACTTGTTTCAAGTCTCAGGTACTCAAGTACACTCATTGGCGTAGTTAGGGAGTTGCAAGATAGTAAACAGATCTTTAGAATGTTGAGATAATAAATGAAAATCTCTTATTTGCCTAAATAAACCTTACAATACATTGGTTTTGACAGGAGTATTTCTGTTATAAGCTGTTGAATAACGTAACGGACTATACTCAAATGTTTCAATGTAGTTGTCTCAAATACAGTGTTCTCGAATCAATTGAAATTTATTTGACTCAAATGCAGATTGGCCATATATGTGGAGATTTTTGAGAAAAAACATCATTTTCATCAGTGTAGAATTGACAAATTTTGGAAGTAACGAAATAGTTTAATGAGAAATACATAAGTGATGCCTCGTAATAATGGTTTCGATTTTTTTAGGGGGGGTGGGTGAGTTTTGTAAGGGGGGCACTGCCCCCCCCTCCCTAACTACGCCCATGAGTACACTCTCCGCGAATTTTTATATCAGCTGTAAAACTTCGCATAAATGAAATTACAAACAAACCAGGCTGCTAAATTACAGTTCATTAACCATAATGGTTTAGATTGGTTCCCATATTACAATTCTGATTTTTTTAAAACCAGAAAGACCATAACTAATCAGTTCTACAAATAGAAATACAATCGATTCTCGATATAATTTGAAATCCAAGGGACTTACAAGAAAAATTGGAATTATCGAGACTTTGAATTATCAAGAGGAAAGAAAATATATTCGAATTATTAAGAGTTTTTATTATATTTTTGAAAATATGTATGAGCTTACATAAAGTTTATATATAGCCATAAATAAAAAAGTAAAAATAATGAAAACGACAAAAAAGAACAAAATTACATATGTATTAACATTGCAATAGATAATAACGTACCTAATTATAATAATTAAGAATAGTTTTTTACTAGGAAAAATTCGAATTATAAAAGAGAGGGAAAGTGGCCTACTTCGAATTATAGAACGTTCTTTTCCCCTCTGATACGAAAAGGATTTCTAGTTATCGATTGTATCAAAATACACAGCATTTTTTCGATTTACCGTAGTTAACAGCTGAACAGTTCGAATTATCGAAAAATTCGATTTATCAAGGTTTGAATTATCGAGAGTCGACTGTATTAAAAATTTTTGATAAAGATAATAAACTGAAGTGACCATCCACGTAACTTTACTATACATCAGTCTACTAGTATTAACTGAACCTCTATGCAAAATTTGAAATATTTAGCTCAATAAGAAGGGACCGTATTAAGTCTTGAAAAAGTGTTCACTTTTTTCTTCTAATTTTTATAAGTCATCAATTTATAGAACTTAGAAAAATTTAATATTATTCTAAACCTTTAATGAATTTGAAATAAAATAAAAAGGTACTTGAAACTTGCCAGTTAAAACTCATGAATCCTCCGTCACCCTTTTAAAATCATATTAGTGTTCGAGATTTTGTCAAGTGTTTCTCCATGGAAGGGTGTTCATTGAGTGAACCAGTAAATTCTCCCCTATTAGACATCGTATTAGCAAATGCATTGATTTTCAGAAATATCAAATAACAAGTTGGTCAATGTACTAAACCAACAAGGAACTTTCCAAAGCCTAAACTGAATTTTAGGTTAAAAAGAAAAGTTTCTCTACTTATTACTAATTTTTTACTCTTGTTGATAAATACAGCGAAACCCCTCAAATCTGAAATAATTCGGGCTGTTAGCCTGTTCGGATTTCAATTTGTTCGGATTAGCCGAAATCAGCTTCGACAATTGAAGATAACTGATTTCAGGTGAAAGAGTAAGTGATATCTTATGTGTTTCTATTATTATTTCATTGTTTTTGCAAAGTGATTAACCTAAAGAATTTCACTAACCAACTATTACCGTTTATCAATCCTGGATGACATAAGTATGTAGACACATTTACACTTTGTTAAATATGCTAACTGTACTTCTTTGTTAATTTTTCAGACTAATTATGTAAAATAAGGTTATCATGTAGAATGTATACATAATTGTTTTATGAGTAAATAAATAAGTTTCTCTTTTTTGCGTACGGATTTCCCGGGATTTCGGATTTCCGGTGTTCGGATTTGAAGGGTTTCACTGTATTTTTAAAATTCTCACTATCTATATCTGAAATTTTCATCAATTATTTAGAGTGATAAATAATTTTAAAAATATGTGTTCAAAAGCAGAAATAAGCAATTACAAGAAGAATTCTTATTTTTCATCATATGAATTGGTTTTCGATTGAAATTTAACAAGTTTGACACGCAGTTCAACCCCTTGTCTAGTCCCGTTGCATCCCACATTTTGTTATGGATCCTCAAGTTATAATCTTTATAATACAATATTGTGAGTCAAAATTTAATCATAATAAAGGTAACTTCTATTCAAAATGTATATATTAAAAAAAAAATAATAATTCGAATTCAAAGCGAATGATCACTGATATTTATTAGCAAGCTTCTGGTGCCTGAAATCGGTGAATAACAAACATATGCATATGGAATGTAAAGTTGTTGAACAAGAACAATCCTTCCCATAAAATATGTTTGTTATTAAATTACTGATGACAAGCCAACATAACTCAATTTTGAGTTTTAAAAATTTTGAAGTTTTTCACACTTCATTTTAGACCTTATTAAAGTACATAACAACAATTCAATAATATCTATTAAACTTGTATAAATTTGGAAAATATGACCCTAATAGGGTATCTAGGGTTTGCCATAGTCTCAACCAAACACGTTATAAAAAATGTTACAGATTTTATAAAATTAGTTATAGCTAATTTTTTTCTATAAAAAGGTATTGGGGAGATTTAATGTTTTAATTTAACTTTAAATTAAAATTCGAAAATTATCCCATAATCAGTTAATATAATCTCTCCTTCTATAAATTAATAAATGTAGGTATAATAGCGATAATTATCGAGCAATTAAATTTCTCACGTGCAGAATATAAATTCAATTAAAATTATTTATCCCTTATTTCTTGAGGGTAATTTTATTTACAATTTACAACAAATATAGCTGATATTTATACAGTTTTTTGTTTCATGGTCCACGAGTAAAAAATTTTTTTTAGAAAATACCTTTGTTTATGTGTGTATGCATAGACAGAAAATATGTATATAAGCTCGGCGATAATTAAGGACGTTCCGTAATATAGCTCAGATGCAGTTCGCTCTTTCCCCTACTCTCAAATGCGCAGAATGGCAAAAATATTTTCACTGCGTCGTTTCTCGGATCTGGCAACATTGCATTCTTACCGACGCTAAAAGACAAAGAATAAAAAAACACTTCATGAAACAGCTCAATGCGAAATTCCAGATGAGAACATTATAGTTAGGTTGAGAGAATTAGCTAAAAATCTCAAATGCACCAGCTGCAGAAGTTTTAAAGATATTGAAAAATTGAGTGATTTTAGTGCGACGTTGCCGTCTTTCACTTGCCATGCCATGAGAGAAAAATGAAAACCATCAAAAATATCTAACTTTTAACATTTTTCAGACAAAACGAGTACCCTTGATACAATTATTTTAACAGAAAAATATTTGTTATATCTTCAGTTAATGATTCTCAGTTTTTCAAAATAATTTCAAGAAAATTACGATTGTTATTTAATGAAACAGTCGCTTCAACATCAACTGGAACAGGGTTCGCGGGTTAAATATGCAAATTTCAATGGTCAATATTTACAAATTTAGTGAACTAGTGAAAAATTTCTAAGTATAAAGGACACCTATAAATATGTGTATTCAAAGTTTTAAAATGATTGCAAGAAAATCGATTTATTAGGGAACGTCCTTAAATACTGGGTGAAATATTTATAAGCATTATGTAAATTTATTTTACAAGGATATTTTTGGTAAGCTAAAAATTAAGAATACTAGGTATAAAAGTATTAAGTTCATAATAATTTATTTAGTGAAAGCCCCGGGGCCTCTTCGGAGGCTGAACCCCAGGGCTACAGCTAAAATGACTTTCCCCTCTCGATGCCTCTCTGTATATGTGTGTGTATGTTATCAATTGTTATGGTTAGATCGTTAAACCGATAGATAATTATGATACCTTGTATTTAAAATTTTTAAATAAAAAGTAAGAATCGAACGATTGGGATTTTTTAAATTATTTTTATTACTATTATTTAATAAAAATTGTTAAAACCGTTTTCGAGAAATTTTGAAAAGACTTAAAAATACCCGATTAAAAGTAGATACTCTAAAAAAAATAGTAGTTCTCAACATTGGCTGAATTTTCAATATAGAAGTCAATTATGTAATATTTTCACTTAAAGAACTTCATCAAATGATAAATAGTCAGAAATGGATTCTTTAAAATTTTAAATAAAATGAAAGAATGGAACGAGAGATATTTTTAAATTATATTTATTATCATACTTGCTTGTTTCGAGTACTTTTATTTAGTTTTTTTTTAAATTTCCCAAACAAAGTTCTAAGATTATAGTTTAATAATTTGAGTGCAGACAGGGATACAAGATCATCAAAAAAAAATTTTTATGAAATAATTTTTCCCTTCTATTAATTATTTATCGTATTTGAGATAAAATTTAAATAAAAATTTAAAAAATATAAATTACTAGGTATATTTCGAGTTACTCCTGAAGGGGTTAATCATGTTAAAAATATCTCTAGCAGCACAATGTTTCAAACTATATAGTTACTATATAGTTTGAAACTTTGTGCTACTAAGGATATTTTTAAATATGTATAAAAAAGATTGATAAAATTTATTTATTATTTTGTTATTTGATATGTACTTTTTGTCTTAATTAGGTTAATATAATCAAATACATATATGGTAGATAGTATATATATATAATATTTGCTGCAAATATTAAAAATCATAATTAAGCCTTATTTGTAGACCTTGTAGCCCTATGTGACCTCAAAATTGTTTTATAAAAATCTTTAAAGTCTTTAAATTCAATACAAACTTTTTATTTAAATAGCCAAACGTTTCGTTGCTGGTTCGCAACTACTTCAGTGGATAATTTATTAAACTTATCTGTCTGGGGTTTTTCTCTTAGTCAAAACATCAGACAGATAAGTTTAATAAATGAGTCACTGAAGAAGTTGCGAACCAGCAACGAAACGTTTGGCCTATTTAAATAAAAACTTTGTATTTAATTAAAAGTCAAGTCCAACTCACTTCGATCCCTTTAATTATTAATAATAGACACGAATAATGAAATATCTTTAAAGCCGTTTTCGAGAAATTTCGACTAAAGAATACTGGATTAATGTATAGGTAATCTTAAATGTAATGAAACTCATCCCTTGATAGGGACCGTCTTTTTGTTTTACTGGGACGGGCTGGTTATAAATTAAATATCAATTATATCTTAAATAAATGGAATTCTGTTTTTTCTTTTTTTGGATGGAAGGTGGACGGGTGATATGAGGAGGTGAGGGTGGAATCCCTCGGTGAGTTGTTTCTTTGCATATCATAAATCGTGTTTCATTTCAGGACATATAAAATGTAATTCAAGCGGCTCTTGGTGCTTGCATAGAGCCCATAAGAGCCCCGGGGCGCTGGCTGCTGCTCTGGCGGGCCGTGGGGGAAACGAGGAGCGCAGGGGGTTGAAATCCGCCGCAGGGCGTGGATTGGCGCAAGAGCAAGGGCGGCGGCCTGCGGGGAGGGGAGGGAAGCCTTTTTCATATAAAAAGAGGGCGGGTAGAACAGCCAATGGAAAAGCTCGAGGGGACCCACCACCCCTCTTCCACCCTCTGTGACAATGCCCTCGGATAGAGAGAGAGAGTCGGGTGCAATGACAAATAGACCTGCGCCTCCGGGCGTTCCAAACGGAAAATCTACTAAATTATCAAATAAAACTTAACACACTCAAATTATTTAATAATAATGGTTGGTTTTCCGGGCAAATGATGAATGAAGGGCCCACCGATGGGGGAGGGCTGATCGCTCTTGCCACTTTCACTGCCCCGATGGGATATTAAAAATTAACACCTGCATCTATGTACACCTTTCAAATGTTTTCTGTTCAAACATTCAATATATAAAGAATATTGTAAAACGAAAAATACACCTAAGTGCTACACAAATCAAAGAGAAGATTCAACAGATGTGTACCAAAAAATGTTTTTTAATTATACCTGGCTATTCACCTGAGAAAGAAAGAAAAAATTTCAAAAATTTTCAATATCCATGCGATACTGATCCCATGAAAAATAATATTTATAATTAAAAATACTGATGATGAGGGCCAAGCCTGCGAAACTATAGTCTCAAACAAATAAATAATATATATACAGATATATAATTTCGATATATATGTGTGTATGTTTATTTGCATCAAGCAGAGGACAACCTCATTGTTTCTCTTTGTGTTACAACAAATATCGTCGCCTTAGAGTGTAAACCTGTTAACTCACAACAAGGAAATTTTACAAGGCAGAGAAACAAACAAAATTTAATATTGTTATTATTATCATTTCCGACCATAATTTGTATTAATTTGAATGTTTATAATAGGAAAATAAAGACAAGTTTTTATGTGTGACTTTTTTATTTATCAGCCAACGTAGAAGCCCCGAAGAAGTGGGCAAAGTCGACGAAAAGTTGGCTGATAAATAAAAAAAAATCCCTATTAGTCGCCTCTTACGACAAGCAGGGAATACTGCGGGTCTATTCTACGCCCAACCCACGGGGCTAATATTGGCGATTATAGGGATATAAAAGAAAATATTATTCTTTAAAGCAGGAAACAAGATTAAATTACCTCGAGTAAGGAAAATACAAATCTTGGGGGTAGTTCATTAAACATAATAAAATTGCACAAATTTTTTTCAAAAATTTAAAATATCGAAAATAAAATATCCGGTTTCCAACTATTAAGGGCATCGATTCCTTCCACATAGAAGTTACAAAATGAAATTAACTTTTTTCATCTCTGAGATAGTAGTTCTCAAAGAGTCAGGATCCAGAAAGGCTATCGCAATACTTCACATTACTATATATATTGTATAGAATATAAATGTGAAAGTAAAAAGGGGAATGTTCAATTTACCCCTTTCTCCATTGCTACTACTACAGACAAGTTGATTTATAAAAGGTGTGCTCTTATTTCGGCATTCATTTGTGAAGTGACTCAGCTTAGACCAAGATCCCAGTGACCCCAGACCTATGTCAAAGTATAAAGCCTTGCTCTTTGAATAAAATCAACATAATAAATTGAATAATGTTTCAAAAAATGTAATCGAAAAAATATGCTGGGGGGGGTAGTTTTATTTAACAGACACGATTGTATTGTATTGCTTTTATTTTTGTATTTTAATTGACGTACAAAATATAAACTAATAATGGCGATTATAGGGATATATGCAATCTAAAAATATTTCTCTAATATCTATGATGTCCTTTAAAGTTAAATTCATTTAATAATATTATATACTGGGTTGATTTTTGAAATAATTTCCATCTTTTTTCAAAAAAAGACATCCAAAAAAGATACTTAAATCTTTGTTTTCACTGTAAAATCCATGGGTCCGTCACTGAAAACTTTTTTTCAGTTTAGCAGGAATTTTCACTATTCCCTTTGAGTTGAAGGGAGTGAAATGTCTAGCTATAATACTTATATATGTTGCATGTCAGAGAGAGATTTGTCTTAAGGGTTTGGCTACTGGCCCGGCAAGCTTAGTTAGCGCTTGGGTTCGATTCCTAAGGGGACGAACCTCTCTGATATGCAATGTAAAAATATTTCTCTCATATCTATGATGTCCTTTAAAGTTAAATTCATTTAATAAAATAATAAAATAATGCAAAAATTTGACCGGCTATAATCTGATCACTACACTAATTTACACACACTTTAACACTCACATACACACACGAACGCTCAATGGTCAAAATTGGCTATATGGTAGTTACCGAAGGCCATTAAAAAAATAATATTTATAATAAAGAAATCATTAACAAAGGATCTCAAAAATAATGAAAATATGATTGTAATTGTGAATAATTTAGGTTTAAAACTATTTTTCTAAATTATCTTCAGGTTATTATGTCTACGGTCACTTAAAATTGATTTATTCAATGAAAAGGAGCGCTCCACATCCTCAGATGTAATGAGGGCAAATTTAAAGGAACTCTATATATATTTTTCTTCATTTTTTTTTTTCCGAAAATTTACTTTTGAAAAATCTGTATTTGACGCGAAATAGGCAATATTTGTCAAAAATCCTTCAAATATCCAATTTTATGCAATATTACTCAAATATGCAAAAAATATGCACTATAAAATTTAACCCACAGTATCCTAGATGCATGATTCGGATAGATAATTGATCCCCTAGGTCGTATGGGGCGACAAACAAAATATGCAATTGCATAGGAATCCGGTCTCTAGTTATAACCTACTATAGTACCCACCCGCTTTATACTTTGACGTATGTCTGGGGTCGCTGGGATTTTGATCTATTACTATTAATACAAAAAACGAATTTACATATATCCAGTTATCAGGTATTTCAGCCCATGAGAAATAACAAATAAAATATTTCTATTTTTTCATTAAATTGAAGGTTGGTTTTGTCACAAAAATAATAAAACAATAATTTTAATAACTATTAGAATTATTTAATTGATTACTATACAGTTTCGGTCACCACTGGTCGACCATCCCCTAGTAGTTCTTAAAAAATTGAAATGAAACATTTATTTACATTTTTTTCTTTTTTATAGAGAATTATATAACACAAAATTTTTTTATAATAATTTGAAATCATACATATATCCTTGTTCAAGAACCGGAATTTGTCATTTCACATGAAACATTCATTCTTAAATCTTCAATATAGATAGATCACACAATTCATTACAATCACACACATATATACATATATAGCAACAATTTATAAAAACGTTTACTAGTGAACTAGAAACTATTTTGAATTAATGATTATATTAAATACTATTTTCAATTTTATTTTTTTTTCTAATTCATCTCATTGCATCGTCAATTATTATACAATTAAAAAACCCATTATAAATAATCCATTCTAAAAACACATTATAAGTTAAATTCATTCTTTATTTTTAATTTTTTATTAATGAAATATCAAAAAACATACATCTTCCTATTACATTTTTCTTTCAAAATCAATACTTGTTTAATCAACATCACACCAAATCAAATCAATATTTTTACAACAATGACACAATTAGACTATAACATTTGATATGCCAGAATCCATTTTGAAATTTACAGAATTATCGATATCCTTCAATATATAAAGAGATTCTTTTTATTTTTTCTTGTTCAATTTTTTCATAATCTAGTATTTTTACCTTTCAAAATCGAAAGTGTTTCAAAGGTCAATAGCATGAATGGATAATGGAGACCAATTTATTTCCATTAATCGATGAAATATGTTCTTTAATTTTTGTCTCAAATGTCTTGAAGTCTCACCTATATACTCGTGTGTTTTTTTATCTTTTTTACATGAATCACAAACTATCTCATAAACAACACCCATTTTATCAAGTTTTTCAAGATGAGTCTTATTATTGAATATGTTCATGAGTGGCCTGCCAACACTGTGTACTAATTTTATGTCATTATTATTCAGAATTCTCAAGATTTTCGCAGATAAATCATGAATATATGGATGGAGCCTTTAATAATTTTATCTTCCTTAATCACTTCCGTTACTAATTTATTTTTTCTATATTTAGTTAGAACTTTATTGAAAAATTGTTTCGAATATAAGAAATAAAATTAATATTAAGATTGGGTCCAAAATTTCACTAATTTAAATAAAAACAAAGAAAAAGACATTATCAATCTAATATCAGAAATTGAAATGTCAATTAAAATATAGTAACAAGCCTAATAAAGAAAAAAGATAATTAGAAATAAAACTAAATAATATTATACAGAATTATTTATATAAAATTAAAATAAAAAAATATTAAAAATGATTATCTTTATAAAAGCTGCAATGAAGACATTTGAATTCAAGAAAATAAACAAAAAGAAAATTATATTTTACAAAGTGATAAGTCGGAACATTAGTATCGTCATGAATAAATCAGAATATGATGAGAAAATGAATAATATTTTATCGGATGAAAATACATATAAAGTAGTGAAAAAAGATCCAACTTCAAAAGTTGAGAAATGTATAAATAAATTTGCAGTAGAGGCTCACAAAAGTGATAATATTGGAAAAGATGAATTAAAAAAGATTAAAATTTCGCCCTTTCATTCATCGCTAGAAGTTGTTATGGTTTAGTGAAGGTTCACAACCTGAGAGACCCTTAAGATTAATAGTCTCCAATCTTAATGGCCCACAAAATAATTTGGAAAGATACATTGCTAATATCTTAAAAAATATAATCTCAAGTGAGGTCAGAGTAAAAACTCATACATGGTTGTAGATATAATACAAGAAATAACGATACAGCAAGATGAGACTTGATTTCATTTGATGTACGAAACCTATTTCCAAGTATTCCGATTGATCTTGTTTATAGGATCATGAAAGAAAGATGGAGTGAGATTGAGAAATATACATATTCGACGGAAAAGCAGTTCATTGAAGCTATAGGTCTGTGTCTCGACAATTGTTTTTTCAGACATGATAATAACATTTACAAACAATTAAAAGGAGTTCCAATAGGAGGATGTCTCAGTCCCATTATTGCGGACTTAGTGATGGATAAAATATATGTTGATGTAATAAACCAATGAAGTTGAAACTATATATACAATATGTTGATGATAGCCTGGCTATTGTTAAGAAGAACAGCGCAGACCTTTGTATAGAGGCGCTTAATAGTTTCAATGATAATTTAGATTTCACATATGAAAAAGAATTAAACAATAACATCAGTTTTTTGGATATTAAAATTGTCAGAGTTGAGGAACGTTTGAGGACAGACCTGTATGTGAAAGATTCAAAATCAAATAGAATGTTGAACTTTAAATCAGTACAGCCACTTCAGCATAAGATTAGTTTAATATATGGAGAAATAGGTAGATTGGGACAGAATATGTGATGAGAGCTACAGAGACATAAGATTGATTGAGTTACAAAAGAAATGTGAAAGCAATGGATATTCGAAACAATTTTTCAATAAAGTTCTAACTAAATATAGAAAATAAATTAGTAACGGAAGTGATTAAAAAGGAAGATAAAATTATTAAAGGCTCCATCCCATATATTCATGATTTATCTGCGAAAATCTTGAGAATTCTGAATAATAATGACATAAAATTAGTACACAGTGTTGGCAGGCCACCTATGAACATATTCAATAATAAGACTCATCTTGAAAAACTTGATAAAATGGGTGTTGTTTATGAGATAGTTTGTGATTCATAAAAAAGATAAAAACACACAAGTATATAGGTGAGACTTCAAGACATTTGAGACAAAGAATTAAAGAACATACTTCATCGATTAATGGAAATAAATTGGTCTCCGCGTTATCCATTCATGCTATTGACAACGAGCATACTTTCGATTTTGAAGGAGTAAAAATACTAGATTAAGAGAAAAATTGGACCAAGAGAAAATAAAAGAATTCTTTATATATTGAAGGATATCGATACTTGTAAATTTCAAAATGGATTCTGAAAGCATATCAGAATGTTATAGTCTAATTGTGTCATTGTTGTAAAAATATTGATTTGATTTGGTGTGTTGATTAAACAAGTATTGATTTTGAAAGAAAATGTAATAGGAAGATGTATGTTTTTTGATATTTCATTAATAAAAATTAAAAATAAAGAATGAATTTAACTTATAATGTGTTTTTAGAATGGATTATTTATAATGGGTTTTTTAATTGTATAATAATTGACGATGCAATGAGATAATTAGAAAAAAATAAAATTGGAAAATAGTATTTAATATAATCCTCTATTAATTCAAAATAGTTTCTAGTTCACTAGTAAACGTTTTTATAAATTGTTGCTATATATGTATATATGTGTGTGTGATTGTAATGAATTGTGTGATCTATCTATATTGAAGATTTAAGAATGAATGTTTCATGAAATGACAAATTCCGGTTCTCTTGAACGAGATGTATGTATGATTTCAAATTATTATAAAAAAATTTTGTGTTATATAATTCTCTATAAAAAGAAAAATGTAAATAAATGTTTCATTTCAATTTTTAGAACTACTGAGGATGGTCGACCAGTGGTGACCGAAACTGTATAGTAATCAATTAAATAATTCTAATAGTTATTAAAATTATTGTTTTATTATTTTTGTGACAAAAACCAACCCTTCAATTTAATGAAAAATTTAAATCAAGTCACTTAAGTTCTGGAAGAAAATTAATAAAATATTTCTAATTAAAAAGATTGACGAAGAAGGTATAAATATCAATGAATTTAAAAACTTCAAAAAGATTATTTTCATTGGAGGCCAATATTGCACAATTATAGCGTGATTAAAAAATAATAGCAATAAACAAAACATGATATTAATGTAAAAATATATTTATTCAAGTTTGTAATTAAAATAAATAAAATACTTGCGTTTAGAATATTAGGAGGGATTATTAAAAAAAAAAAATTAATTGAGGTAGAATTTTTGTGTTGTTATTTTTTCCCCCGAAATAATTTTTTTTCAATTAATAAAATAAATAAAAATAAATAAATATGTTGATATTTTAGGCTTTATTTTGTTGCCCGGATATATATATAAGTATATAATAAATGTATGAAGGTATTTGTTTAATGATATATTTGCATTTGTATACCTGCATTTATTTTCGTGGTTGCTCATTAAAAATAAAACTTGTGTAAAACTCTCAAATATCTTTCTTTCTATTACTACTTTTTATAAATAAAAAACAACACTGAAAAGCATAGTTGGACTAAAGAGGGAAGAACTGATCTAAGACGCTGATAAATTTGCAATGTTATAAGCCAGATGAGCGTGAAATTCAAGCATATTATTTTGGTTTTGGCTCTTTTGCTCACATCTTATACACATTCCATTTAATTATTATTTAAGGTTCTTCCAACAAATTCCAAATTATGAAAAGAAATTTACTCCTCAAGATAGTCAACTGGGGGTGACCGAAACTGTCTGATAAATCAATCAAATAAATAATAATAGTTGAGTTAAAATTACTGTATTTATTTATTTTATCACATGACTAAAAACCCCTTTAATTCATAAAATTATTGTTTAATTGTGAAATTTATTAATTCTTCTTTTGAACATTTCAGAACCAGAACGAGACTTTATTCGACCATCCGCTTTTAAGTTGTCGTGACCCAAGAATCCCAGACAGTATATTTTGGAGTCTTGAAAGTTATTTGTCTTCGCATTTCGAGACTTATTTATGCTTATAGACCGATTGTTGACCCTTCCGAATAATAAATCGTTTCATTAGGAGAGTGGTTCTAGTGAAAATTTTTGAAAGCAATATTACTTACTTCCAATATGATTTGCATGAAATAAAATAGTGGTCGAGTCAGACCGGCTGGTTCCAAGAGGTAAAAAAAAAATAGGTTGGCAACGCGAAAAGCCCTGCATTTAAGTTATTTTTTGGCTAAATGGGCATTAGTTCCCGAAGGCCAAGGGGTAGAAAAAAAAGTTATTTTTATAAAAACAATCCGAATATATAACCAATAGGAATATTAAATAAAAAAATTTTTCTTAAATAAAAAATAATAATATTAATAACTTTGAGAATATTAAAAATTGCATGTACCCATATGAATTTTCTAATACTTTGAAATGCACAACTTGTTTTGGACATCCTCAGTGGCTTATTGTAAGATTCAATTGTCTGATCCCTCTACTAACTACAAGAAAAACACTAATCATTTCTCTCTTATTTAAAAAACAATACATAAGTAGCTATAAATAAACGATTAGACATCCATAAATCGAAAACATTTAACTTTTCCACCCTCCAAAAAATCTGAAATATATACAACGGGTCTTCACGGTGGTCTGAATTGTTGATTTTCATAGAAAAATAAATGATTAATTCATAAGATATTTTTATCGATTATAACACAAGAGTATTTAGAGAGACGAAATACGGTATTTATTTTGATATAAATCGAAAAAATTTAACATTGACACCTTAGAAAAAACTGAAATGTATACAAAGGGACCCTGTGGTCTGAATTTTTGGTTTTCATAGAAAAATAAAATATTAATTCCTTATATATTTTATCAATTCTAATACAAGGGTATTTAGAGATATAAAATACGGTAGTTGTTTTGATATATGTACTTTTAAGTAGGTTAGGGCGCCATGGGAAAATTTTTACTGTAAAAAAAAGTTATGCGCGAACATACATAACAAAAAGGTCCAATAGCAATGAAAAAAACGGGACCAATCGGGTACGAGACTGAAACCAATCCAAAAAAATCATCCAAATCGGTCCACATGGTAATGAGAAATAAATGAACAAACATAAAGAAAAAACAGACATTCCGTTTAATTGATTTTTTTTTTTTTTTTTTTTAATGATATTGATGAGAGAAGGAGATACACCAGAAGGTGGATCCCCTAAAGGCCTGTATGGACTGGCCCCTCAATCGTGAAAAGAACAGAGCAGAAGGAAAAGAAGCCGGGATCACGAGCCAATCTCAGAAACTTAGATACAATTCAATATCCAATTTACCAAGGTTTTAGGGGCTTCGAGCAGTGGTAATCCTCCGCGCGATAAATTCGGTTAAATTTATCTCCCACTTAATTTTTATTACCAGACCCTATACTTACAGAAAAAATGTCTGGGTATAGCCGGGAATCGAACCCGAGACCTCCGGGTTGCCAGTCAGTTGTTCTGACCATTACACCACCGAGGCGGACAACCTTTTTTTCAAAGTCGGTTAAAAAGGCGCCACGACTCTGAAAAGTTTAGGAACCCCTGGCATAGTGTGATCCTTTGTTTTTGCAACTGCCCCTAAATGTCATAGGGATGATATAAACCTGTCTGTCGAATATATCAAATCTATTCCGATTATAGTAAAACACTTAGGCATCTTGATAATCGTTTGAAAGACCCTTGTTCAAGCAAAGCTCATTAAGTTGTCTTGCAGGCAAGCGTGCATCAGGTCTGTAAATGTTTTAATCGTATTTTTTAAGTTACCCTGGACGGTCCGTCACTTCCAACAGGTGTTTCAGGAAAAGGCCGGCAAAAATCCATTTACTCATAAATCACAAGCCTCTTTTTTTGATGAATTATTATTGTAACGTCGAGTTGTTGTTTTATTTTTTATTATTATTAACTCGAAAATGAACTAAAATCAAGATTTAGAGGTCAATCATCCAATTAGATCCTTTTTATAAATTCCAACTCCGAGGTAGACTCGGAGGGATCCTGAAGAGTGGTGGGGTCTGCGGAGGAGGCGATTTTCCTCTGACAGCAGTTTAAATTTATAAATTAAAATCATTCCAATTTATCCTCGTACTTTCTATTGAAATTCCTGCATCATCTAATAGCTTACCTCTTTCTATTCTTTAGATCAAATTTGAATTTAATCGAATTAATTATGAAATATTTGATCTCAAAAGGATTTCTAAATTACATTTGGGAAATCTCCTGGAAAGAGTTCGCTTCTGGATTTTACAACATCGGAATTATTAGAATATATTTTCAGATAATAAAAATAATTTAACGATGTACTGCAATCTAGTTAAACATATTTATTTACATATATATCTATCTATCTATCTATCTATCTATCTATCTATCTATCTATCTATCTATCTATATATATAAAATAGAAAAAGTATGTGGATATATATGTATGTGGAAACGATCTGATTGGCCAGTGCATAGCCAATGCCAAAGCGTTAAATTATTAGAACGATTCTGATTGGTCAGATAGTGATCGTGCTTAGCAATGTGTTAAATAAATCTTTCCTTATTCTTCCTTATTTTTGAATCAATTTCATTCGTGCACATTCTTTCGATACTTACAGTAAGATTTTAAATTTCAATTATTAAATTGGTATGAACGAGACGGCTTCCCGCCGGGGCTAGGTGGACGCCGGGCCGAAGGCCCGGTCGTCAGCTAGTAGTATATAACATACGATGCCCAACTCGCACTTGTTTGACTTATTTTCCAGAACTTGATAAAGGTAAAGATAATAAAACCGTGAATCTATCTATCAATATATAGATAGGGTTTTAACTTCAAATTCGGACTTTTCCTTATCAAATTCAGGATTTTAAAAATCAAAATCAGAATTTTTAAATCAAATTCAGAATTTCTATAAAACCATGGATATTTTACATATTATATTTTAGATTTTTACCTGAAAACGTTTTCTGAGAGTACAAAATGACAATCTTGAAAGGTTTTAGTTAATGAGCTGAAAATTGGAACGCAAATATCTTACAATGCACCAAATTTTAGCTTTTTAACCTGAAAACTTTTCCTGAGAGTTAAATTAAATTAAAACTTTTTCTTAACTATAACACTTCACTAAATTCCAGCTATGAATTTTATTTTTTTCTTCGGTTAAACCTAACTGAGGGGTGAACTGCGACCTAATATCGTATTCACCTACTTCCACTTCCATTTTCATTTCCAAGTAGAAGACAATAGATGAAGGAGCATTATCCAATGATTTCCAAAATAATTCTAGATAATTCCAAAGACAGTGTACATCTAATTCCAATCGCGGTTCTCCCCTCGACCCTAACTATCAACACAAAATGCTTAGACTTGTGCATTGGTTGAAAGCTTTATAAAAGTCGGAGTAAGTGTAAGGAAATTAATATTTAATTCATACAAACAATTTTATATAATTGAAAAATGATATTTAATATTCATAAATATTTTTGTTAATTAAAATCGATTGAATGGGTAATTTTTTCAAAGCCATTTTACATAATTTTATCCATTATGAAATTTCATGAAGGGTAATCTCAATAAGGATATTTAAAGATTATTTTTAATTGAAAAATTATATTTTTAAGATATTATTTTAATTCTTTTTTAACAAATTTATTTATTACGAAAATCTAGGATTATTTTAGCTTTTAAATATTGTAATTTTTGTGAAATTAATTATTTTTTGTAAATGCCTATTGCTTTATACACTATTATCGTACCTGAAGTTGTTTTTTTGGCCACGGGTGGCGCTACGTGCGGTTGCGCACGGAGCGATTAATCGCCTTGTGGGACAACGCCGATGAGATTTTTTTAATTTTAAAACCCACTAATAGTTCATGACAAATAAAATTTATTAAAATTAGGAAATTTAAATTATTATTTTAAATCCCACGAGACAAGATAGGGATCAATTAGGTATATCTAAATAAAAACATAAAATCGTTAGGGATATTTATTTTTGAGATGAGCGATAGCCAGGATTAATCTTTTAAGAGCGTTTGCGTATCTAAACAAGCAATGAAGAAGAAGAGTTAATGGTAAGTAGTCAAATGGACGCCCGAAGGCATCCAGGTTGGCCAGCCGAGGCTATATGCTCTTCATATCCCACAACCCATAACCTTATTATTTTACTCGAGGCTTCTTTCGCTTCTTTCTCAAATGTCTCTGCGAGGAAAGTTTGGCCCTTCGGGCGAGACAAGGAAACAAATTAGGTCTTAATAAATACTGGAGAATAAAGTGTCATCTTATGCCGGAACATAAAGCGTGGATTTATTTGGTAAAAAAGATGCAAAACAAAAAACACACGATAGGAATATGAGAAAAGTTCAACTTTACGAGAAAGAGGGATTTGATGTTGTTTTGTAACGGGTCGCAGATTTTAGCTCCGAGTGAAATTGGTATTTTATTTTACTCTGTTTATCTTGATCAAAATAAAATAAATAAATAAAATAAAGCAGAAAGAAATATTATAATTATAAATATTTTTGATAGAAGATGTATGTTTGGAAAAAGATAAAAAAATAAACGTAAATAAATATTTTATGGGATATTAATTTTTACTATGCGAGTTAGGTTTTCTAGATCACTTGTTTCACGTTTAAAATTAAAAAAATATAAAAAGTAAATTTTTTCAATATATAATATTTTTTCTTCCTCTTTTATTTTTTTTTCATAAAGTCATCTTTGCTCTAAATATCACTTCTATATACACGCTGCTAGTCTTCGCTTACACAACACATATATATAATTTTAGCATTCGCTTATACATACAATACACACTTCTATTCGATTTTTCACCTAGACAATACACCTTACTGAGTCTAGTCTTAGCTGAGAGTGTATACATACATATTATTATTACCACAGCGAGAGAGCCAGAAGCTGCAACTTCTCCTGATACATATATGTTCTATATTCTTTTCTTCATCGAGCAACCTTCGTCATCTAAGGCACAGTATTATTGGTACACGTTCGTCGTCATATACAAGGACTACCGGCATACAAGGCGCGTACCGCTGATATATATATATAATTATCTACATTGAGACCCGAGAAGCACACCTTCGAAGTCGGCACTCAAACCCGTTATATATATATTATTCTCACCGGCCGTTCTTCAGCAGCGACAAGTCTATCAATAATCCCGCTGGACCCAACAGAGTTTGCCGTGTACGATACTCTCTACCTCACCTCAACTAATTGTACTGCTCAGGAATAAACGTCTCATTGTCTTTTGCTAACTGTTGGTCTGTATTACAATTATTTATAGAATAAGTACCAGGAAGTCCGCATCCTCACATCCCTCACCGTCACATAAACATTTCATTCTCCATTATAGGGACGCCGAGCTTGGATCAGCCACTGAGATACACGCTCAAACCCCATAAAAAGTCGAAGCAGATAAATTAATAACCTAATAATAAAGAAACCTTAACGTAAATTTAAATAAAGCCCAATTCCCCTTGAACATAAGAGTACATTGCCCCCCCCCTTCGCCCCTTCAATTCATCCCACCCCCTCGCGTGGTAACTAGGAATAAATATTTGCTACTCTCCATTCTTGGGCTACAATGAGTGAATGAATTCACACAGACAGAAAAAAAATATTATTGAAAATACCTTAATAAACACAGAAAGCAAAATAAAAATTTCAATTGAATTTAATAGGTACATGCATCGTCATGCCAGTTGTATAAGTAATATTTCGCTAGCGCCTGATGTTCAGCAACCCGGCGCACAGAGTTCTGAAGACTCCACTGAATTCGCTCTGATCGATATCTAAACAGAATATTTTTTGCAATTTTTTTAAGAATTTTAAAAATTCAAAATTTGTGGAATACGTCTTAAAAAATTATTCCTCAAAATCCCATGTTATTTAGATGAGCAACTTACATCCCTGGGGGCACAGGTTATAATTGAGATAGAGACTTGAAACATGGGGGATATTTGGGGCTACTTAAAATAAATTTCTTTTTTGTATTTCACATCAGATTTTTTCATAAAACAATAATTAATGATGGTTAAGGTATTAATTGGACTCAATCCTAGCTTTGGATTGTAAAAACCCTTCGTTTGCCTCAGATTTTTTAAAAATTTACATCTACTTATTGACATGCTTTATGAATAAAAATAAAAAATTTAGAGACAATTTCAAATTTCAAAGTGTACCTACTAAAAATTGTAATTTTATAGAATTTCTTTAGACATCATTTCTACTGTATTTGGATGTAGAAATCAAAATATATCTATTATCTAACTCAATATTACGAACAACTTTTCAAAAACTAAATTTCGCAGACCTGTATATTTATATTTATTATATAATTGAGAATCTTTTAGATAAAAAGGTAGCGGATAGAATAATCCTCTTTTCCCTTCCTTCGTGTTATTTATCTCATTAAGCGTATATTAAAAAGTCCTGACAAAATTTTAGTCGAAAACAAATTAAAGCTGGTTTCTGTTATTCTAGAAATATCCATTCGAACTGACACAATACTCGATATAGAGCTAGGATATTTTTTATTTATTTCGAACCATATGAGCCCTTGTCAGCGTAAAAATTTGAAAATATGCAAAATAAGAACCACCCTAATATCTATTATATCTTCCAATTAATTATTAATAGGGATTGTGGTGTTGGTGCAAGGTGAAACATCTTTAATAAAGATAAAAGTAAATAAATATTATATGCAATATTCTTTTACTTACTATGACCTAGAAATCTTAACTCATAGTACTTTTATCTTTACAATTAATTATCATCATTGAGGTATGTTATATGTAATATAATTTGTTTATTTAACCATAAAAGAAAGAAATGATTTAATTTTTTAATTTCTCTGAAACTCTTCTTTTTGTGTTTTTTGGACGCCTGATGAAGCCAAAATAAAATTGGCGAAACGTCGCGTAAATCGATGTAAATTTTTTGATTTGCTACTTTCTCGTCCAAATACCTGCTAAAATACTTGATTAAGTACACATATTGTGCATATTAATAATATATAATATAATATAATCAAAATTAACAATACTCTGATACATACATATTCCCAGCTGATTAATTATAATTGACTGGGCACTAATAGTCATATGGTTGTTCCCTTAACCCCGTGGTAAACAAGTCCAAATCACTACCTCGACCGCACTGTTTCACTATTTTGCTCCCCTTTAGAAGTGAACGCCCGGTAAAGACCTCGTTCGCCCCCTTGCACTCCCCAAGGGGTGCAGGGGATGATATTTCCTGGTTGGTTGCCCCTGGCGCTTTCCAGCTCAAGGGGAACCCATCCAGAGCAGACGGAGAGAAAGACACACACAACATGGAATTTGACTTTTCAAAGACCCTTCATGTCTTTAAAAATTAAACCCCTCCCTAAAGCTTCTTTGAAATTTAAAAATACCTATTAACTAAGATAATAACATCGAGGGAAAGAAAAATAGACAAAGCAAAAAAAAGATTAACTAAAATTATCAAATTTATTCAAGGAAAATAAAAATTAATTATTATGTATATCGATCGAGAAAAATGAAAAAGTTTTTTTTTATTGGCTTCGGATTCTATAAATTATTATGTATATCGATCGAGAAAAAGTTTTTTTTTAAACCGACTTCAAAAAAGGAAGAGGTTCTCTATTCGACTGAATTTTTTTTTTTTTTTTTTTTTTTTTTGTGCCTATGTTACCTCATATCTCCGCCAATTGTGAACTGATTTTGAAAAAAAATTCATTGGGTTCAGTCTACCTTCCGATTGGTCCCATTTTTTTTTCATAGGTATTAGACCTTTTTTGTTAGGTTTGTTCAGGCCTAACTTCTTTGTTTATGAACCGATTTCGATGATTCTTTTTTTATTGGAAAGGGGGTATCTTAGGGATGGGGCCATATTAATTTGGTCAAGTTCTGATGATATGATCACTATTAATAACATCACTAAAAAGAGAAAAATAAAAATAATTTTTTAAGAAAAAATAAAAAACCGACTTCAAAAAAATTAAATGCAACAAATAAAATACACTAAAAGGTATAAAATAATTATTAACTTATTTAGTTACAACTAAACTACGAAATATTAACATGAAATTACTTTTTGTAGTCGGTGCCAAACAAACTATACCTATAAGCGAGCGTACCCGCCAAACGTACTAAGTAAGATCCGTCGAGTGCGATTCATAAAAGGTATGTTTGGCACCGACTTCAAAAAGTAATTTCATGTTAATATTTCGTAGCTTAGTTGTAACTAAATAAGTTAATAATTATTTTATACCTTTTAGTATATTTTATTTGTTGCATTTAATTTTTTTGAAGTCGGTTTTATTTTTTTCTTAAAAAATTATTTTTATTTTTATTGGCTTCGGATTGTATTAATTATTATGTATATCGATCTAGAAAAAGAAAAGTTTTTTTTCTTTATTGGCTTCGGATTCTATTAATTATTATGTATATCGATCGAGAAAAATAAATTTTTAAAAAATTATTATGTATATCGATAGAGAAAAAGAAAAAAGTTTGTTTTTATTTTCTCCGGATTTTATTAATTATTATGTATATCGATCGAGAAAAAGAATTTTTTTTTATTGGCTTCGGATTCTATTAATTATTATGTATATCGATCGAGAAAAATGAAAAAAAATTTACTGGCTTCGGATTCTATTATGTATATTTATATAACATACAGTTTCAAAAACAAGATTAAAATTTTCAAACTCAAAAATAGCAAATAAAAACACATTAAATAATTTTTTGTATATTTTTTAAAAAGTATGTAAAAAACAAAAATTTCAAAAAAAAAACCTTTTAATTTGGGCCATTTTTTAAGAAGCTATGAGCGAAAAAACCGAAATTCGATATCTTTTAAACCAGTGACCAAAAAATTTTTCAAAATTTACTCAGAAAGAGTTTTTAGATGGATACTAAAAACAATAGTCAAACAATAAGAGAAAATCAAAAATTAAAATTTTTCAAATATCTGATTTGGCGTGGAATGCCCTCATATGTATCACTTATAAAAACTAGAATCATATATTTTTTTTATTTGTAAAGTTATAAAGACTAAAAAAATTCTAATATTTTCGCGACCCCCCTGTTAAGAATCACTGCTCTAAGGAGAATGAAAGGTATAATGATGAAAGTAAAACTTTCGAAAGTATAGTCTTTTAAAATAAAAAAATAAAAAATTATAGTCTTTCGTTTGATATGTGAATAGCTTGGTATAACAACTCAACGACTTTCTATATCCATTTGGGTAATTGTATTCATAAGAAATGACATATAAAATATTTCTAATTAAAAAACTGATGATGAAGTAGTATTTGGTATATACACGTACACGGGGCTTAATGAAAACGAAGAATGAGAGAAGGACAAACGAAGCAAAAACAATTTTTTCATGCACAATTAGAATATTTGACTATTCCTTGTATGGTAAATTAAAAATATATTCTTTGAAAGGAGAGTAAGGCCTATATATTAAAAAAAAGTTGAAAAGCCTACCTTGGATCCAGAGTTTGCCGATGAGGTGTAGTAGATGGAGAAAGCGAGGTTTAACCATTTGGTTTGTCCAAGCATTTATAATACTCGAAACGAACGCGAACAATTCTGAAATGATAAAATTTAATATTTTATCATGCAATATAAATATATAATTAATAATTTTAATTAGAGGATAGAGAAATAACTTACTTGTTTAGCGCTGTGATGTCTACCATGAGGCAGAAGACGGCTGACTGATTGCGCTTTGCCCGGCAAATGTCCCGTTAAGTGATAAGCCGCTTGGCCCAATTATCTATTTCTCTGAATACTTTTTCTGAAAATGAACAAAATATCAATATTATTATTAATTATTTATCTGCACATGAAATAAACTAATAATTACATATTCATCTTTTTGATTTAAAAATATTTTTTTAATTTATTTTTTATAATTTTTCCTTGGTAGTTAGCCTTGTTTAGTCGAAGGGTAGCTTTTAAATTTCTCCAAAAATTCTATTTGTTTGCAAACATGATGACAAGTGGAGAATGAAAAGTTTTATTAAGCTTGCGCTGGGATCAAAATAAATATGTTTTTGAGCCTAGATTTTGAGATTTCTAGGTTCAGATCTTAATTAAAAAAAATGCAGAAAAATCAGAAAAAGATGGTGGAAAAAGTTCAAACTTTTTCAAGTTTCGGTACGCCTGCCAGTGGTCTATTAAATATAAAAACTATTAGAATTTATTTTTTATTTTAATTTTCAAGATTAAAAATTAATTTTAATTTTTTAAGATCACCCCCGTTAATTTTCGGTTCATCCAAAATGTAATCACGTCTTAATTTCTATATTAAAAAATTACAATATTTTGTAACATACTAACGAACTAACAGACAATTTAACAAATTAATTAATATCTCCTAAAAATAATTTTTTCGATGTTCACTTATTAAGAGACAGAGGAAATATAAGGAATTTTCCCTCAAAATTTTATAAGTCTATTTTTATAATAAGAATTAATAGATTGATGTTTAATTTTTGTGACCAAGTAAAAGCGAACCAGCACAGATTTCTAAGAAAGAATTTAATAAATCTATATAATAAAAATGAATTTCTGTTTCTTTGTAAGCGCAGATCTCTCAAATGCCTGGACCGATTTGGCTATTTTTTTTTTAAATCTTCGTAATAGTCCAATTCAGGTTAATACGTAAAAAAATTGGAAAAGTTACCCGGAAAATTCGAAAATTCAGGAAAAACTAAAAAAAATCACGTTCGCCAACATAGCTTGCCAAACAATAAAAGAACTAAACTAGCAAAAAAACAAGTGTTGGCAGCCCTGTTTGTTTGATTTTTGAGTGTCATTCATTCTCAATAGTTACTAACCACATTATCGTTGAAGAAGAATTTAATACTGCAACAAAGATTTAAAAACTATCTATTTTTTTAAAGTAGATTTAAAACAAAAAATTATAAAAATATCGTCATGATAACTAAATTTTTGAAAAAGTTATGGTTATTTAAAAAAGCTATTGGGGGGGTCAAAATATGAAAATATAGGCTCTTGGACAAAACTTAACCAAATTTTGTATAAATAATCAGCCCGTGGTCGGTTAGTTTTTGCACTTATAGACTTCTGGGGGCACACTGATCATGTATATAAAATTTGGTTGAGTTTGATCCAAAGGCCTAGATTTTAATTCGCCCCCCCCCCCCAATTTTGACCCCAGAAAAAAACCCTTTTTGTTACGATAAGTTCATTGTATAGTATATTTCATTTTTCTTGTTTTTTTTTTTAGTTTGAAAATCTTATAATTTTAATTTTTAAACTTTGAATTTTTCTAAAAAAAAATTTATATTATAACTTATGTTTCATTTTAAATTTTAATATAATAATAGATATTAAAAACCTATATTATAATTAAATAATTTATTAACAAACGAATAATAAAAAATATATTCGATTTTAATAAAATAATATGTCATGACAACACCTATTTAATCTCTTCAAATATAGAGTCAAACATTATGAAAGTTAGAATTTACCTACAATATAGGGGGGGGGGATAAATATTTTGTTACGATCTATTATACAGGGGGGGGTAGAGGTTAAAAAGTCGTTCTAAATGCGTTACATAATTTAAGTTAAGCTCCTAAAATTAAAATATTCTTGATTGTAACACTTTATAACATTACAATTAATCATTCTCTTCCTCAATCTTGCATAATTAAAAAAAATTGAAATTGTAAAAAAAACGAAAAAATTTTTCACTTTTTCCAAAAAAAAAATTGTATTGTCTAAGACATGTTTCGAGTCTAGTAGAACCCATTTTCAATTATTAAAACAAAGTAAACTCTCTTCTCCAGACCATTCACAAAATTAACATTTCATGTAATGTACAGTATGTATGTTTTAATAACTGAAGATGGGTTCAACTAGACCCGAAACATGTCTTAGACAATAAAAATTTTTTGGAAAAAGTGAAAAAAAATTTTCGTTTTATTTACAATTTCAATTTTTTTTTAATTATGCAAGATTGAGGAAGAGAATGATTAATTGTGATATTTATTTATTATTATTAGAAGGACTAAAGTCCTTTTACACTATATATATATATACCAGGGGTGCCCACTAACCTTATCTTTTGGGATCCGCAAATTTATAAAACTGTTTCCAAGCGAGCCACATTGTTTGGAGATTAATTAATGGTTTAATAAAAAAATAGACACATTTGTTATTTTATAAAATATAAATGAAGTAACATTTATTTTTTGCTCTAATTACTTATAACATTAGTGTTCAATTAGAATTAATTACAAATTAATTTAGCTATGTATTATTATTTTTTTTAATTTAATTATTATACTTTTTAAAAACAGTATTATTCAAGACGGTTCAAAAGCCGCACGAGATTGACTGAAGAGCCGTGTGTGGCTCGCGAGCCACGTTATAGCCACTGATATATACAATAATATTATTTAGTATTCAATTTAGAATTTTGAAATAATTTTGGGGTTTTCTGAAATTGAATTGAGATTTCTGAAATACTCTGCGGCAATCTGAATTTAATTAATTTATAAAAAAATATATATATAAAGTGTTAACATGATCTGTCCTCCACATGTCCATAACTTTTACGGTCGATTCACAAATTGAAACAATAAACTACTTTACCACCTATTTTGATTTATCTATTATATTAATTTTATTTTATATCTGTTAAATAGCCTGAAGGAATTCAGTTATACACTGATTGAATAAATAATTTTTCAAATAAATAGATGACTTGTTGCATGAATTTTCGAGTTAAATACTCCATGTCCTCGGTTTCTATTTGTGCAGGTCCATTGTTTGGCACGCAGAGTATCCCTTAGCTGCGCCAACGTCAGCCCGGAGGACGGCGTCGAGAGAGACTCGGCTGCTGAGGGGTGCCCCGGGGCGGAGCCCAAAGCTCCTCGCCCTCTCTTTCTCTCTTTTATCTATATACATATAGATATCCGTATGTATATGTCTCTTTCTCGCTCTGATATTCAGGGACGTTGTCTGCGCGCGCTCCACCCCGCAGGCCCCAGGGGAGACGTTATCAGTGCAGACGGGCACCAGGAGGGATCCAGCGCCAGAACATCCTCGACATCGGCGTCCTCGTCTTCGCGTACCATTCACGTTCGGGTAGGCTCTAGAAGCCACGTGTGTGCGTTTTGCATATTTTTTGAATTTTTCGTAGTGTGGGTGCGAGTGTCTCAAGTGTGTTGTCTTCGAGTGACATCCGGTCACTAGCTGTGTCTTCGCACTTCCGTGAGTCACATGACTAGATAAGCCTATCATCCCCTCCACCTTTAAAATATTTATCCAAGTTTCTATTTAAGGGAGTTGACCCCCTAAACGATTACCACCCCTTCTCACCTTTAAACTATTTATCTAAGTTTCTATTTAAGGGAGTTGACCCCGTAAACATTTACAATCAGATTTTTTTAAAACTTTGGAAATTGATAAATATTTATGAAAAAAAAATCCTTGAAAAATTTCATGAAATTTTGAGCGCTCCTTCCGGATATAATCAATTTATAAATTAATACATATCGTCGCATTAGTGTGTAAAACCTGCTAACTCACATAGAAATTTTACAGAAAAAACAAAACACAATTTAATATTGTTTTTATGGAAAGAAACTATTTTTCACATTTTTTTTTCTACGACTTACGATCGTAATTTTAAGTAGCAGTTTTACTTGGACGATGATGCATCTATTTTTCTTTCAAACGGTATTAATATGTCATATATGATAAAAATGGAGTTAGCAGGTTTACACTCTAAGCCGACGATATATACATTACATTAAAGCGGCGTCTGTCAATATTTACTATATTTCGACTTATAGTGATCGAATTATAAAAAAATTATATTTAATAACAATGAAAATCCATTGAAATTTTAGGTACTCTATCTTTAAGTATTGACGGAACTGTGAACAAAAATTCAAAGGAATTATTGTGCTGGATTCCTCGATAAAAATTAATAAAGTCAAGAAAAATGATTTCTTTCGAAAACAACTCAAATTCACTGTTGAAACTTGGCAACATGTTTAGATACACTTTTTCAGTCACCCTTTTATTCTTCTATACAATTTTTTCCCCCTACGCTCATTATGAGTTTAAAGGAAAAAACTTTCTCAAATAACATATAATAATAACTAGGAATAAATATGATAGTATATTTATTTGCGCATGTGCTGTGCCGCGGCGTTGTCAAGTGTTTCTTTTACGTGAGTGCGTATTCACAGAAACAGCCTTTGCATATGTGCGTGTCTCGCCTAATTCCACAGGACAGCCACTCACAAAAGTTTCTGCTTTCAGGCGGGGAAAAATAAAGCCCGTTCCTAGTGGTACGTCTCAAACTTTTAATGTAGTAAGTGTACGGTGTCAACTCCCTTAAGTATAATAATAAAAAAAACTAGGAATAAATATGGTAGTATATTTATATTCAAGTAACATAAAAATAAAAGTAGTAAGTGGTGTCATAAAAGTAAGCTAATGGTACTTACAGAAATATTGTTGGAAATCGTGGCTGTGATATAATTACAGTGGGATAATGGAGATATCAGCCAAAATGAGATGCACCGGATTCAATATTATTAATTACAGAAATATCCTGCTAATTTTTTTGAGCCATACTATAAGTCTATCATCCCCTTCTCTAATATGTATATTTATCTAAAAATCTAAACAGTTTCCATTTAAGTAACATCAAAATAAATATAGTAGGTGATGTCAAAAGAAAGCTAATGCTACCTACTTAGGAAAAACCCTGTTAATTTTTGTGAGCCATACTATAAGCTTACCATTACTATTATTATTATTATTAATTAAGTTTTAAGGCGCGTAGACTACTAAGTTCATTTTCCCCCTATAAACATATCATCCCCTCCTTCTTTAATATATTTATCTAAACACCTAACAGTTTCAATTTAAGTATCGTCAAAATAAATATATTAGGTAGTGTCAAAAGAAACCTATAATGGTACTTCCTGTTAATTACCATATTGTGAGTCATATTATTCTTTATGACAAAACTAACCTAATAGAAGATTCACTCACATATAGTATAGTAATAATAATAAAAACGTCAAATAAAGGGACTTTAGAATAAACTTAAGTATCCTTGAAAGAAAGAAATAGCTACCATAATATACACATATTGTGGGCTTATAATAAGTCGACGACATTTTTGGAGCAAATAAGAAAAAGTGGACCAGAAAAAATCTTAAGTTCCTAGAAATCTGGCATTTATGAAAAGGTTATTGTATTCAGAAACATGTTTGCATAATCTCAAGAAAATCGGGTAGAAGTGAGCCTAAGATTCGCTTCCTACCAGACAGACACACAAGAATTAAGTTAAGTATAAGTATTTAAAAATAGCAAGGGTTCAAAGAAAATTACTAAAATGTTATCTTTTTATTTTTCTATAATATAAAAAAAATCAAAATTTTTTTCCCATTACTGACAAAATAATTGTAAATTGTTTATACTCTTGTATTTTTTAGTTTCATTCCTTTTTCGTAACATCCTAAGCGCCGTAGAAGTACAGTACTCCACAAAAGTTCCTGCAATGCTGGCTTCATTGAATGTGTGCTGTACTATTGTTTGCCTAAGTTGTAGGCGATTCTAAGAAAAAAACAAAAAATAGCCGTTGCGTTGTCTATACAGGGTTGGAATTTAGATATTTCAAAAAGTTTCTTATGACAGAAATTATTGTGTAAGCGCGCGTGAATTTCACATATATCAAGTTTTAATAAAAATCCAAGATTTAAATTTTGAAATTAAAAGTATTTTTAAAAATTAATTAATAACTAAATGTAGGAAAGTCTAATATTCAAAAGAAAAAAATAATCTTGCTCTAGATTTATTTAAAAAAAAAAAACATCAAATTTGTTTAGATTTCGGAATTTTTCAAAACTATATGATTTTTATTTTATAAAATTTATCCATTAAAAAACATGGAAATTGTTATAACTAATAGTTCAAAAATGTTTATTACATTTTTGAAGAAAATGATAAAAAACTTAGAAACACCCCTGATATAAAAGGGATATTTTTATTGTGCGGATTTGGTCCAAAACCTATACTTAAATATGTTGGACCGAAACAATAAATTATTTTTATTATTTTATACTTTTGTTATGCGTTTCAATCGGAATACAGACAGACACACAGTCAAAAAAATCATACTTGGATAAAAATTTACCCACGTTTCGGACATTTTTGTGGACTATAGGTACTATCTTTTTTTAGTGAATTAAATATTAGGGCCTAGTCAGGTGAAACAAAAGCCTAGTAATAATTACATTCCATAACTCAAGCTGCGCACTAAATTCTTAGATAAATAATCAAGTTATTGGAAACGGTTAGTTTTCTATTAATAAAACAGAGAGTTTGGTAGGTAGGTACTAGGTAGGTCAGGCCGGCCGGAAACTTGGCTTATTTACATATAGATGGCACTGCTTGAATCTTTGGCCCACTGTGATTCTATAGGGACACGTAGGCCATTCCGCAATTTTTAGTCATATTTCAAATTAAAGAATATTAGGAAATTTAAGAAAATTAATATTTAAGGTAGTTGTTTCGCGATAATACTAGCAAAAAGTTAATGTTGGAGTATATAGAACAGACAATAAGGATTCATAATTCATAAGCCGAAAACTTTTTTGCTGTTTATGTGTACCACTACTAGCCAATCCCGTGCTCGTTTGAAAAATCTGGCGACATAGTCCGAGCTTGAATATTTTTATCATAGAAATGACAGATAAAATACATTATAAAGGTCGATTTATTAAATAAAAAGTTCTTAATAAACGAATAAAATCAGTTGCGACAATGGCTGGAAGCGAAAAACGTCAAAAAAGTACTAAAGTTAATCCACTTTTTAGGTTAAATAAATGTGTTTGTTGTCAGCTTGTAAATTTTTATTGTACATTTTTCATTATTTATTCATTATTATCTCAGAAACTATGTTGTAACTATGAATTAAAATTTTCTTAAAAAATGTATTAATTATTGTTTAATGTTGGTTTAGTTTTTTATAACAATGGCAAGAAGAGTTTCTTAATTATAATTAAAATATATGTAAACTTTCGATATCCCGTATAGTGCAATGTATATGAGTCTGAAAAACTCTATCTTTGGAATTTAATATCTTCGGAACTATATTGTTCATCAATTTTGTTTTGCCACCAATCGATGCAGAAGTATTTAAATAATAATCTGTCTAAATTTCAAAAAATCCTAAAAAAACCCATATGGTGAAACAACTTCCTTAAACACATTCTTTACACATATTAAAGATTATTTAATTAAAAATAAAAAGTAATAATAATAATATTATCTTAAATTTCCTAATATTCTTCAACTTAAAATATGACTAAAAATGGCGGATGGGCCTACGTGCGTCCACTGTCCCTATAGAGTCACTGTACTTTGGCCAAGAGATTGGCATTTTTAAAAAGCCTGGAACTGAGAAGCTCCCCGCCAGGGCTAGGTGACGCCGGGCTGAAGGCCCGATCGTCATCTATCTATATATATAAAATGGAAAAGTATGTATGTATATATGTTTGTATGATCCAAACGATCTGATTGGCCAGTGCAGAGCCAACGGCAAATCGTTAAATTATTAGAACGATTCTGATTGGTCAGATAGTGATCGTGCTTAGCCAATGTGTTAAATAAATATTTTCTTATTGTTGAATCAATTTCATTTACCACATTCTTTCAATACTTTCAGTATCATTTTAAATTTCAATGATTAAATTGGTATGAACGAGACGCTCCCCGCCAGGGGCTAGGTGACGCCACCCCTAAGGCCCGGTCGTCAGCTATTATCTATAAAATACAAAACAAAAAAAAACACACTCGCGAATAATATCCCTCCGCACCTCGCTGGTTTGAATATTAATCTAATTACTAAATCAAATTCATTAGAGTGGCGCACTCTCTCTTTCTCGCGCTATTTAAAATTATCACCTTTTTTTAGCAGGTTAAAAAGAATCAGTCGGCTGGGTGTGGATGGAATGGATGTTGGATATCTTTAAATAAACATGAAACCGAGTTGTTTGCATTTCAAAAAAACATCTTTGAAGAGAAATAGAACTCAATGATCATCGTATAAAAAGCAAAACATAGACAGAGACAGAAAGAGAACTTTGGGAACAGAGGGGTTTAGAAAACGTGGTTTCAATTACTAATTACAGTCTTTCATCTCGCTTTTTCAATTAATT